>PVLC010038727.1:0-14612 GCA_004027655.1 Graphiurus murinus | reverse complement strand
TTTTTTAATTATTTACTTTGAAACAGGGTCTCAAGCTGGGCGTGGTGGCGCACGCTTGTAATCCCAGCATTCGGGAGGCTGAGACCGAAGGATCCAGGTTCGCGGCCAGCCTCAGCTACCTAAGGAGGCACTCTGCAACTTAGTGAGATTCGGTTTCAAAATAAAGAATAAAAAATAGGGCTGGGGGTATAGCTCGGAGGTAGAATGCCCCTGAGTTCAATCCCTAGTGCCACACACACACACAAAAAAAGGAAACAGGGTCTCACTAAGTTGCTGAGGCTGGCTTTGAACCTGTGATCCTTCTGTCTCAGCCTCCCAAGTACTGGGATTACAAGTATGCACCACCATGCCTGGCTTAATTCCAATCTTTAAACATATTATGTTAAGTCTGAGCCCCTGGCTTGTGACTGTTGCCTTAAGGATGCTCTCACAAATGGAGGTAGCTATTTTGCTTGTAGAGGAGGCCAAGCATCTCACCAAAGGTCACACAGTGAACAAACATTAAAGCATCTCTGCCTTCATCACCCATGACAGAACCCATAGCAAGGAGCCAAGGTTACAAGAAGCTACTTCTTTTTTTTTTTTTTTGTGGTACTGGGGATTGAACTCAGGGGCATTCTACCTCCGAGCTACACCCCCAGCCCTATTTTTTATTCTTTATTTTGAAACCGAGTCTCACTAAGTTGCGGAATGCCTCACTAGGTAGCTGAGGCTGGCTGCGAACCCGGATCCTCCTGTCTCAGCCTCCCAAATGCTGGGATTACAAGCGTGCGCCACCACGCCCGGCTACAAGAAGCCACTTCTAAGAGGGAATCCATGAGACCAGCCTCAGCAACTAAGAGGGAATCCATCTCTGCCATATAACAGGACCTGCCATAGCTTAAGGACCATATCCCAGGGAATATAAAGGAAGGAGGAAACGCACACCTCATATGTCCACCTGGAGACCTGAATCAAAGAAACTGAGGTTGAGCTATGCCAAGGAGTGATGTGAGGTGCCTCCCAAAGGTCAGAGCCCTTTTGGAACCATATGCTCAGAATAATATAGTGACCAGTCAGCACCAAGGCAGAGGGTACTAACCTGGGCCAAAAACCTTCCCTAATAAACTTGCAACTGAAAGGATTTTTTTGTGTGTGTGGCACTGGGGATTGAACCCAGGGGCATTCTACCTCTGCATTACATCCCCTAGCCCTATTTTTTATTCTTTATTTTGAAACAGTGTCTCACTAAGTTGCAGAGGGCCTCACTAAGTAGCTGAGGCTGGCTGAGAACCTGGATCCTCCAGTCTCAGCCTCCCAAGTACTGGGATTACAAGCGTGTGCCACCATGCCCGGCCTGGAAGGATTTTTCTAAATCTCATTCATTCATTCGAGTGCCATCTATGTGCCAGCCACTGATCCACATGCTAAGGACACAAAAATAAAATGAAAGTCCCTGCCCTCAAAGAGTTCACAATGTAGAAGGAAGAGACCATAAGTGTCAGCAATAAGGAAATTAGACAGCATACCTCAGAAAGGAGTAAATTCTTTTTTTTTTTTTTTTCTTTGCGGTACTAGGGATTGAACTCAGGGGCGTTCTACCTCTGAGCTACCCCCAGCCCTATTTTTTATTCTTTATTTTGAAACTGGGTCTCACTAAGTTGCGGAGTGCCTCACTAGGTAGCTGAGGCTGGCCGAGAACCTGGATCCTCCAGTCTCAGCCTCCCGAATGCTGGGATTACAAGCGTGCGTCACCACGCCCGGCTATGAAAGGAGTAAATTCTATGGAGAAAAGTAAAGCAGGGAATGGAGACAGGGCACACTGGGGGGCTGGGGTGACGAAGGTGAACAGCACTTCCTTGGACTATAGATGCCCTCCCCTGGCTTCTCTTTGCACTCAGTATGCCATCCCACCTGCTCCATGTGGCCTAGGCCTGTTCCTCCAACCACCAGAGTCACCACCACTGCAGAGCTCTTGCCCTTGCTGTCCCTCTTGCCTGGTTGTTCCCTGTGCCTTCACATGAGTCGCCCTCTCACTTCCTTCAGGTCTCAGACTCAGAGATATGGCTTTACCCCCATTCTCTGTCCCAACACACCCCCTTCCTTTCCTCCATGGCACTGATCATGAGCAGCTAGTAATCTGCCTGCTGGTTTATGGCCTATCTCCTGCACTATGCTGTCAGCTCTAGACAGCAGAGATTCTCTTGTCTTTTGTTCATTGCTGTATTGTCAGCACTTGAAGGAGCACCAGCACAGAGTGGACACTTGGTGAATGTAGCTGAGCCGATGGGTGAGTGAACGAGTGAGTCTCCTACCTATGAACACATCTGAGCTCTGTGGGGAAGACAGGATGTCCTCCCCCTTCCCTATGCCCAGGCCCCAGCCTACCTGGCAGTATTAAAGATGTGCTGCTGCTTGTTCTCCATGGGGTTCAAAATCACCACCACACAGCTGAGGAAAAAGAGAAAAATGTGCTGAAATTGGGGGAAAAGAGCACGGGGGTCCAGGAATGATTCTATCCCAACAGAAAAAAACACACACTAGAACTTCAGGTCTCTTGCTCTTCTAGATGTTTATGCTGAGACTTCTAGGGCACTTAACATTTTTTTTTTTTTTTTTTTTGCGATACTGGGGATTGAACTCAGGGGCATTCTACCTCCGAGCTATACCCCCAGCCCTATTTTTTATTCTTTATTTTGAAACAGAGTCCCACTAAGTTGTGGAGTACCTCACTAGGTAGCTGAGGCTGGCCGAGAACCGGATCCTCCGGTCTCAGCCTCCCGAATGCTGGGATTACAAGCGTGCGCCACCACGCCCGGCTGGCACTTAACATTTTTAATATATTCTTAAACAGAAACCAATACTTTTTCCATGGGAATTATCCTGTCATGCCATAGGCTAATAAAGACCTTTTATCCATAATCTCTTTAAATCCTCACAACTGGGCCAGTCATGGTGGTGCACACATGTAATCCCAGTACTTGGGAGGCTGAGACAGGAGGAATCGCAGGTTCGAGGACAGCTTCAGCAAGTAGTGAGACTCTAGTCAACTAGTGAGACCCTGTTTCCAAATAAGAAAGAAAATTGGGCTGGGGTGTAGCTCAAAGGTAGAATGCCTCTGGGTTCAATCCTCAGTACCACACACACACACACACAAAATCCTCACAACTACCAGGTGAGGTCAGGACTCTTTAGGCCTGTTTCATAGATGAGGAAACTGAAGCATAGAGATAGGATGTCTTTTCCAGGTCACTCAGCAGGTCAGGAAAGAGTGGGGGCCTGAAATCATCCCATCATCCCTGTCAGATTTAAGAGACCACCCTTCTTCTCTATCCTGAACTACCTCCCCAAACCTCATTAGCAGAAACTGTTCATCAGGAATTACCAAGGGTCTGCCCTTCCCTTCCCTGGCTTGCTGGGGAGGTTCTGGTGCCTAGAACAGTGTGTCAGGCTAGATCACTATTTATGGAACAGCTTTCAGACCTCCTTCAGTCCTCTCAATTACCCAAGTAGAAGAGGTTATCACTAGTTCCTGTTTTTTGTTTGTTTGTTTGTTTGTTTGGTTTTTGGCACTGGGATTTATTAAACCCAGGGGCATTCTACCTCTGAGCTACAACACTAGTTCCTTTTATTTTGAAACAGGGACTTGCTGAATTGCTGAGACTGGTCACAGACCTGTGATCTTTTTGTCTCAGCTTCCCAATATTGGGATGATCAGCATATACCACCATGCCCCATTCTAGTTCTTATTTATTTATTTATTGGTACTGGGGATAGAACTCAGGGCATTCTACCTCTAAGCTATATCCCCAGCCCTATTTTTTATTGTTTTTTTTTTTTTGCAGTACTAGGATTGAACTCGGAGGCATTCTACCTCCAAGCTACACCCCCAGTCCTATCTGTTATTCTTTATTTTGAAACAGGATCTCACTAAGTTGCAGAGGGCCTCACTAAGTAGCTGAGGCTGGCCACGAACCTACATCCTCCTGTCTCAGCCTCCCAAATATTGGGATTATAAGCATGCGTCACCACTACTGGCTTTTAGTTCACTATTTTTTTTTTTTTCGGTACTGAGGATTGAACTCAGGGGCATTCTACCTCCAAGCCACACCCCCAGCCCTACTTTTTTTTGTTCTTTATTATTGAAACAGGGTCTCCCTAAGTTGCGGAGGGCCTCACTAGGTAGCTGAGGCTGGCCGAGAACCTGGATCCTCCAGTCTCAGCCTCCCGAATGCTGGGATTACAAACATGCACCACCACGCCCGGCTTTTAGTTCACTTTTAGAGAGGTAGAAACAGAGGTCAGAGAAGGGCATACATGGTGGAGCTGGGACACAAATCCAAGTTGCCTGAAACCAGTTTTGGTTTTAACCATCTGGATTTCCCAGGTGGTATCAAACTACCTCCCACTTATAGTCATGATTAAGACTTCCATAATGCCCATTATATGTCAGGTACTGTTCTAGAAACAGAGGGGCCCATTGAATCCTCTCCACAGCCCTCAGATATGGCAGCATTATTCACATTCTAGAGAAAGCTAAGCCCAGAGATTCACCAGTGACTTCAGGTTCCAAATTCCCACTCACGTGCTTACCCTGCCAGATAGGCCACGTGACCTGTACCCGGGTCGCAGGTCAGACCACTGCTATTCTGGGCTGTGATGCCGAGCACCTTCTCAAGTGACACCTGTAAAGAAAAGGCCCATGTCAGAAGCACCTGTCCCAGCAGGCCCCACATGGCACAGCCGCCTCGGTCACCCATGCAGTTCCTACTGCATTCAACAAACACTTATGAACTTCTACAGCCATGCTACCCACCAGCAGCTAACACTTGTTCATTTCAACACTTCATTGACAGTGCTGGGTGAAGGGTACCGAGTGCAGGGGAAGTCAGACAAAAACCCCTGCCTTCTTGGAGCTTACATTCTGGTGACGACACCAGGATATAGAAAAGAAACAGAACATACCAAATAGATGTTAGGTGATAATAAAAGCAATAGAGGAATAATAAAGCAGGGAAAGAGGGAGTACAGGGGAAGGGAGAGAATACCACAGGGAGAAAATGATCTTTGAATAAGTTTCTAAATATTTTTTTTTCTTTTTTGAGATACTATGTTGCCCAGGCTAGCTTCAAACTTAATATCTTCTTGCCTCAGCCTTCCAAGTAATTGGAATTACAGGCGTGCACCACCATGTCTAAGTGCTTTTATGAATGTATGGATATATTTATTTTGTGACTCTGCAGATTGAACTCAGGAGCTTTCTACCTCTAAAGCCTACACTTCACCCCAGTCCTTTTTTTTTTTTTTTAAACAGGTTCTCAGCCGGGCGTGGTGGCGCATACTTGTAATCCCAGCATTTGGGGGGCTGAAACCGGAGGATCCGAGTTCGCGGCCAGCCTCAGCTACTTAGTGAGGCACTCCACAACTTAGTGAGACCCTGTTTCAAAATAAAGAATAAAAAATAGGGCTGGTGGTGTAGCTCGGAGGTAGAATGCCCCTGAGTTCAATCCCCAGTACCGCAAAACGAAACAAAACAAAACACAAAAAAAAACAGGTTCTAGCCGGGCGTGGTGGCGCACGCTTGTAATCCCAGCATTCGGGAGGCTGAGACCGGAGGATCCGAGTTCGAGGCCAGCCTCAGTTACCTAGTGAGGCACTCCGCAACTTAGTGAGACTCGGTTTCAAAATAAAGAATAAAAAATGGGGTTGGGGGTATAGCTCGGAGGTAGAATGCCTCTGAGTTCAATCCCCAGTACCGCACAAAAAAAAAAAAAAAAAAAAAAAAAAAAAAAAAAAAAAAAAAAAAAAAAAAAAAAAAAAAAAACAAAAAACAAAAAAAAACAGGTTCTCACTAGGTTCTTAAGAATCTCGTTAAGTTGCTGAGGCTGGCTTCAAACCTGTGATCCTTCTGTCTCAGCCTCCCAAATACTGGGATTACAGGCCTGTGCCACCATGCCTGGCTCTAAGTGCTTTTATATAAATGAAAGACTTGAATCCTCAAAACAACCCAGGGAAGAAGACACTATAACCTCCCTTATTTACAGGTAAGGACACTGAGGCCCAGGATCCTGCACTTGGGGAGAGGCAAGATTGGGATAGGTTGGGATACAAACCCAGGCCACCTGGCTCCAAAGGCTACACTTTGGGTCTTGCAGAGGAGACATAGCAGTGAGCAAAAGTAGGCACTGTTCCCTCACCAAATTCAGTTCAGAAGCTCGAGAGATTTCAAAGCAAAGAAACAGGAGGACAGTCACATTTAAAAAGTTTTTAGCCAGGAGTGGTAGAACATGCCTGTCATCTCAGTGCTTGGAGGCTGAGACAGGAGGATCACAGGTTCACAGACAGCCTCAGCAAGTAGTGAGACTCTCATCAACCTAGAAAGACCCTATTTCTTTTTTTCTTTTTTGTGGCAGTGGGGATTCAACCCATGGACATTTTACCTCTGAGCTACACTCCCAGCCCTATTTTATTTTGAAATAGGGTTGCCAGGCATGGTGGCACATACCTGTAATCCTAGTATTGGGAGGCTGAGATAGGAGAAATGCAGGTACAAGGACAGCCTCAGCAAGTAGTGAGACTCTCATCAATCTCGAGAGACCCTGTTTCAAAATAAAAAATAACCACTAGGTGTGGGGGTGCACACTTATAATCCCAGTACTTGGGAGGCTGAGACAGGAGGATTGCCGGTTCCCGGCCAGCCTCAGCTACTTAGTGAGGCTCTCTGCAATTTAGTGAGACCCTGTTTCAAATAAAGAATAAAAACTGGCCGGGCGTGGTGGCGCACGCTTGTAATCCCAGCATTCGGGAAGCTGAGACCGGAGGATCCGGGTTCTTGGCCAGCCTCAGCTACCTAGTGAGGTCCTCTGCAACTTAGTGAGACTCGGTTTCAAAATAAAGAATAAAGAATAGGGCTGGGGGTATAGCTTGGAGGTAGAATGTCCCTGAGTTCAATCCCCAGTACCGAAAAAAAAAAAAAAAAAAAAGGGCTGGGTGTGTAGCTCGGAGGTAGAATGCCCCTGAGTTCAATCCCTAGTACCACACACACACACACACACACACACAAAATAGGGTTGGGGAGTTTAGCTCGGAGGTAGAATGTCCCTGAGTTCAATCCCTAGTTACACACACACACACATACACACACAAGGGCTAAGAGTGTAGAATGTCCCTGGGTTCAATTCCCAGCACCACAAAAAAAAGAAGAAAAAATAAATATATATATATATATATATAGAGAGAGAGAGAGAGAGTCTCATTAGGTTGAAGAGAGTCTCACTGCTTGCTGAGGCTGTCCTCCAATCTGTGATCCTCCTGTCTCAGCCTCTCAAGTACTGGGATTACAGGCATGTGCCACCACGCCCAGCACCCTGTTTCAAAATAAAAATCAAAATATAGGTCTGGGGATGTAGCTCAGAGGTACAATGTTCCGGGGTTCAATCCCCAGTACCATAAAATAAATAAAATAAAATAAAAGTAAATTTAAAAACAAAAAGTTTTTAGCCCAGTGTCATGGCACATGCCTGTAATCCCAGTACTTGGGAGGCTAAGACAGGTTGATTGCAAGTTCAAAGCCAGCACTCCATGTTTCTTATGGAGACCCTGTTTCAAAATAAACAATAAGCCAGGTGTAGCGGTGCATGCTTGTAATCTAAGTACCTGGGAGGCTGACACAAGAGGATCACAGGTTCAAAGCCAGCCTCAGCAACTTAGTGAGGCCCTCCGCAACTTAGTGAGATGCTGTTTCAAAATAGAAAATAAAATAGGGCTGGAAGTTCAGCTCAGAGGTAGAATGCCTTGGGTTCAATTCCCCAGTGCAAATAAATAAATAGATAAATAAACAAACAAACAATAGCTGGATATGGTGGCATACACCTGTAATCCCAGTATACAGGTGTGAGTCATATAATCAAAGGCAGCAGAAACGCATCAAGCAGCCAGGAACAGTGGCTCATGCCTATAATCCCAGTACTTGGGAGGCAGAGACAGGAGGATGGCAGGTTTGTGGACAGCCTCAGCTACTTAGTGAGGCCCTCCTCAACTTAGTGAGACCCTGTTTCAAAATAAAGAATATAAGCCGGGCGTGGTGGTGCACGCTTGTAATCCCAGCATTTGGGAGGCTGAGACAGGAGGATCCGGGTTCGCAGCCAGCCTCAGCTACCTAGTGAGGCACTCCGCAACTTAGTGAGACCTTGTTTCAAAATAAAGAATAAAAAATAGGGCTGGGGGTATAGCTCAAAGGTAGAATGCCCCTGAGTTCAATCCCCAGTACCACAAAAATGTCCTGTGTAAACCGGGTGTGGTGGCTCAAACTTGTAATCCCAGTACTTGAGAGGTTGAGACAGGAGGATCGCAGGTTCGAGGACAGCCTCAGCAAGTAATGAGTCTCTCGTCAACCTAGTGAGATCGTTTCCAAATAAGAAATAAAATTGGGCTGGGGGTATAGGTTCAACCCCCAGCACCCCCACACACACACACACATTGGTCCTGTGCTAATGGAATGCCTTCTACGTACTCTAAAATAATTTCCTTCTGTATTTCTGTGCCTCAAGATTTTCTACACACACTCCTCCCTAGGCAGCGCTACTGAGATTTTACAAATACTCATATCGTCTCCATGGCAATATGGAATAGGAATCCTACCAAAGAAAAAGGAAGAGAAGACTGGGAAGAGGGGGTGAGAGAAGGCATGGTAGAATTGAGAGTTAGGGCAAGTAACTGAACACTGGTAGGGACCTTAAAGACCCAGCTAGAACGAGGTCACTAAAAGTGAAAGGGCCTGGAGAAATGTCTAAAGGCTACTGAATGGGGGGCTTAAGGTATAGCAACGAAGGTGGGACTAGACAGTGACTTGTAGAAGCAAAATACTTTCCGCGGGGTTGGAAGCCTGAGGAACCCCAGGAACACACCAATGCCGAGGGTTGAGCCAGAGTGAAGGGTAGTACCCAATCCAGAAGAAAAGGGGAAAGTGGGCGGAGCCTTGACGCAAGAGGCGGGGCTTCCAAGACAGACGGGACTAGCAAGTAACCTGAGCGGGCGAAATGGGGCTGGTGGGCGGAGCCAAGGACCTGAGGGTGGGACCAGGTCGGCCCAAGAAAGTCTGGAACTGGGGTGGCAGATCGAGCGGTTTCTCACCCGGTTCTGCATGGCGTCCTCGGGCGCCGCCCAGAGTCGCGTCCGCCGCCGGAGGCAGAACGGTGGGGCGGGGGGCGGGGAAGACTGTGTTCTCCGCGCTGGAACTCCCGCCATGACAGAGGGCAGCTTCTCGATCGCATCGTTCCGCGCGTAGCCTCCGGGCGCTACGGTCGCCATCGCCGCGCCGGAGACCGGCGACCGTTATGCTTTTTAACCGCCGCAGTCACCACTACCCACTGGAATAGCGAATGGCCGCGGGAAAGCCGGCGCCGCGGCCCATTGGACGCGGCGGACTGACCGTCTGGCCAATCTGGGGGCTGCCGGGCGGCGCTCACGACCAATGGGGGCTAGGAGGCGGAGCGGAGTATCCGGCAGGGTGGAGCCACAGTCTGTCTACGGTAGATCGAGCGTCCGGAGTTTCTCACGCACTTTGCATGTTCCTCGTTTACTGAAACACATAGACTTTAACTTTTACGAGGCTAAGGTCGTGCCCTCCCCATCTCGTCTTTTGTTGACACTCGGGGCGCCTATCGGGGTGAGGGAGTCACCCGGATGTAGGCGTAGGTGGCGCGTAAAGAGCCTGACAGGCCAGTGGACTCTGTTAGCGCACGCTCAGAGAAGCGATGACGCCACTTCTTCCCCAACATGTGACTAAGGTGACATGTTGAGAGCTGGCTTTGCGCAGATGTGCTCGCGGTTCCCCATCCACCACGTGATCAGGGCTTAGCCGTGACAACGCCGAGGAGCACCTGACACCCGGCACTCTCCACTTTCCCCTGTCACGTGACAAGACACCTTGGGCGTCACGTGAGGCAGGTGGAGCGTGCCTGGGCAGAGCGGGATTCGGCGGCTCCCGGCGAGGACTAAAGTGTGATCGCTGACCAGGCAAAATTCACCCGGGCCGTACAGCTATGCCCAAGTACTGCAGAGCTCCGAACTGCTCCAACACTGCTGGACGGCTGGGCTCCGACAACCGCCCTGTGAGCTTCTACAAGTGAGCGCAAGCGCGGGGCGGGGCTCTAGGGGGCGGGGCCGGGGGCGGGGCCCGGGGATAAATGGGGCTGTGTCAGGCACCTGACCCATCTTTAGGGTTTTAGGAAGGTGAAGCGACGGTTAGGGTGTAAAGGTCCAGATGTGTGAAACAGCAGAGGTAGACCATTAACTAATGAGCCTAACTAGAAGAGGGAGAGAAACATGTAGGGAGAAATGAGGCTTTATAACTGCAACTGCCCACCTACCACCATCTCTACTCATCTCAAACTAAAAACATCTGAAACACTGAGTTTCTCATCTTGTCTCCACTAAACCTTCCACAGTCTATCCTATCGTGTGTGTGTGTGTGTGTGTGTGTGTGTGTGTGTGTGTATGTTGGGGGTTTGGACCAGAGGCGTTCTACCTCTGAATTGCACCCTCAGTCCTATTTTATTTTTTATTTTGAAACAGGGTCTAAATTGCCAAGAGTCTTGGTAATTTGCTGAGGTGTACCTCAAACCTGAGATCCTCCTATTTCAATCACCCAAGTACTGGGATGGTAAATAAAGCTGACTTGGTTGGACTACAAGTTTGTCCCTGATGATCTTATCCCAAGTGGGCTTGGACGAATTACTGATCCAGTCTCTCAGCAAATCCTGTTGGCTCTCCTTTTATATTCTATTCAGAATTTGATCATGTCTAACCACCTCCTTTAAATGGAAAGTTGTTGTTGTTGTTTTGTACTAGGAATTGAGCCCAGGAGTGTTCTATTTCCAAGATATATTCCCAACCCTATTTTATTATTTATTTTTTGAAACAGGGTCTCACCAAGTTGCAGAGGGTTCACAAGTTGCTGAGGATGGCCATGAACCTGCCATCCTCCTGTCTCAGCCTCCCTAGTGCTGGGATTACAAGTGTGTGCCACCACACCCCACTAATTGGAATATCTTTTTTGTGTGTGTGTGTGTGTGGTACTGGGGATTGAACTCAGGGGCGTTCTACCTCCGAGCTATACCCCCAGCCCTATTTTTTATTCTTTATTTTGAAACTGAGTCTCACTACGTTGCAGAGTGCCTCACTAGGTAGCTGAGGCTGGCCGCGAACCCGGATCCTCCTGTCTCAGCCTCCCAAATGCTGGGATTACAAGCGTGCGCCACCACGCCCGACTAATTGGAATATCTTAATAGCCTCTTCATTGTTCTCCCTGTTCCCACCCTTCTCTCCCTAGTCCCTATACACACAGCGAGAGAGAGCCAACGACTTAAATCCATTAGGGCCTTTCCCTGGCTCCCAGTTACTGTAAAACCAAAAAGATAGCCAGGCATGGTGGCTCACGCTTATAATCCCAGTACTTGGGAGGCTGAGACTGGAGGATTACAGGTTCAAGGACAGCCTCAACTACTTAGGCCCTGTTTCAAAAATAAAAAAAAAAGCCCGGCGTGGTGGCGCACGCTTGTAATCCCAGCATTCGGGAGGCTGAGACTGGAGGATCCGGGTTCATGGCCAGCCTCAGCTACCTAGTGAGGCATTCCGCAATTTAGCAAGACCCGGTTTCAAAAATAAAGAATAAGCCGGGCGTGGTGGCGCATGCTTGTAATCCCAGCATTCAGGAGGCTGAGACCGGAGGATTCGGGTTCGAGGCCAGCCTCAGCTACCTAGTGAGGCACTCCGCAACTTAGTGAGACCTTGTTTCAAAATAAAGAATAAAAAATAGGGCTGGGGGTATAGCTCGGAGGTAGAATGCCCCTGAGTTCAATCCCCCGTACCGCAAAAAAAATAAATTAAAAATTAAAATTAAAAAAAAAATAGGGCTGGGAGTGTAGCTTGGAGGTAGAATGCCCCTGGGTTTCATCCCCAGACAAAACAAAACAAAACAAGATGAGGATTTAGTAGGCAGAAAGTAGGTCTACAAAGTCTTACAAGAGCTAGTTTCCTAATACCTGTAAAACCTCATTTCCCCCTCCTGCCCCTTTGCTCCAATGACGCTGGCCTACTCCATGTTCCTTTAGCATGCCAGGCACATTGCTGCTCCAGGGCCTTTGACATTCACTCCCTGTTTGGAAAGTTCTTGTTATTTATTTATTAATTATTTTATTTATTTTTATGGTACTAAGGATGAAACCCAGGAGCATTCTCTGAGCTACACCCCCAGCCCTATTTGATTTTTTATTTTGAAACAGGGTCTAAGTTGTAGGTGGCCTTGCTAAATTGCTGAGACTGGCCACGAACCTGCAATCCTCCTGTCTCAGCCTCTCAAGTACTGTGATTACAGGCGTGTACCACCATGCCTGGCTAAGTTCTTGCCTTTATAACCACCACCTTATGTAAAACTGTAACCTTTCTACACATAATTATCACTGTCTGCTCCCTTCTTTACTTTTTTTCCCTTTATCACATCATTACCTGGCACATCACATATATGATATTCATTGTCTCCCCCACTAGAATGTCTTTCAGCACTGTGGACCCCAAGAATTTTGTCTCTTTGTTGTGTCTCCAGCTTAGAACAGTGCCTGGCACATAGTATCCAGTAGATATTTGTTGGATGTGTTTGATGCTTACATTTCAGATGAGCTCTCTAGGAAGCTCAGAAATCCATGTCTTTGCTGTTCTTTGAGGGACCCTGATGCACAATAGAGGAAAACAGGGAGGTTTTTTTTTTTTTTTTTTTTTTCAGTACTGGGGATTGAACCCAGGGGCATTCTACCTTCGAGCTATACCCCCAGCCTTATTTTTTTTTATTCTTTATTTTGAAACAGGGTCTCACTAAGTTGCGGAGGGCCTCACTAAGCAGCTGAGGCTGGCCATGAATCCAGATCCTCCAGTCTCAGCCTCCCAAATGCTGGGATTACAAGCATGTGCCACCACGCCCGGCTCGAAACAGGGAGTCTTTACACCTAAATCGGCATGTCCAAGACAGGCATGGTGGTACATTCCTGGAATCCCAGTATGTGGGAAGCTGAGACAGGAGGATCACAGGTTTGAGGACAGCCTCAACAATGTGGTGAAATTCTCTGCAACTTGGTAAGTCCCTGTTTTAAAACAAAAAATAGCCAGGCATGGTGGCACATGTTTGTAGTCTCAGTACTTGGAAGACTGAGACAGGAGGATTGCAACTTTGTGGCCAGCCTCAGCAATTTAGTGAGATTCTCTGCAACTTAGTGAGACCCTGTTTCTAAATAAAAAATAAAATAGGGCTAGGAGTATAGCTCAGAGGTAGAATGCTCCTGGGCTCAATACCCAGTACCACCAAAAAAAAAAAAAAAAATTAAAAGAGCTGAGGGTGTAGTTCCCTGGGTTCAATCCCCAGTACCACAAAAATAAATAAATAATACAATTTTTTAAAAGGGCTAGGGGTGCCGAGCGTGGTGGCACACGCTTGTAATCGCAGCATTTGGGAGGCTGAGACCGGAGGATCTGGGTTCACGGCCAGCCTCAGCTACCTAATGAGGCACTGCAACTTAGTGAGACCCGGTTTCAAAATAAAGAATAAAAAATAGGGCTGGGGGTATAGCTCGGAGGTAGGATGCCCCTGAGTTCAATCCCCAGTACCGCAAAAAATAAAATAAATAAAAGGGCTGGGGGTATAGCTCAGACCTGATACAGAGAGGCCATAGAAATGTCTTTATTGAAGAGGACAGGAGTCATGCTGAGTTCGGGGACATGCAGTGAAGGGGCAGTCGTGAGCTGTCCTTGGTGGTCAGGGCCCCAGGTCGCCCTGGACCTGTGGGGCCTTTCAGGGGCTCCCTCAGGCTGTTGGTCTGGTCCAAGTGCTCTGAGGTCCTTTGGGGCCAGGGACAGTTTGTTTATTCAGCAACTTTTTGAGAGTCTCCTGAAAAGCAAGCCTGTGTTGAGCACAATCAGCCTGACTAAGCTTGTTCCAAATACCATGACAGAGCTCATGGATAGGGGAGGGTCAAACACTGAAGAACTGAATACACAACTTGGACATTATCCCTGATCCTTTCTTTTCATCAGCACCGTTGTGTCCAGTCTAGTTCATTAACCCATTCTTTAGTTCTAACTTCAGAACACATCTGCATCCTGCTTGCATCAACCACAGCAAAATCCCTAATACCTTGGCAAGACAGCTATAATTGCAATGGGAAAATCCTAACTACACTATTAGGAAATAAGGGAAAAATACAATCCCTGATTAACTATTTCTCATCACATCAGTTGTCACCACATAGTCCACACTTCCATCATCTTAACTGTGTGTGTGTGTGTGTGTGTGTGTGTGTGTGTGTGTGTACTGTGGATTGAACCCAGGACCATTCTACCTCTGAGCTACACCCCCAGCCCTAGTTTGTTTTTTTTTTTTTTTTTTTAATTTTTTTTTTTTTTTTGCGGTACTGGGGATTGAACTCAGAGGCATTCTACCTCCGAGCTATACCCCCAGCCCTATTTTTTATTCTTTATTTTGAAACCGAGTCTCACTAAGTTGCGGAGTGCCTCACTAGGTAGCTGAGGCTGGCCGCGAACCCGGATCCTCCGGTCTCAGCCTCCCGAATGCTGGGATTACAAGC
>PVLC010038726.1:0-14606 GCA_004027655.1 Graphiurus murinus | reverse complement strand
AGGTGCAGTGTGGAGGGCCTGGAGTGCGGGCCAGCCTGCAGGTGCAGTGTGGAGGGCCTGGAGGTGCAGTGGGGAGGGTCTGGAGCGCGGGCCAGCCTGGAGGTGCAGTGTGGAGGGCCTGGAGTGCGGGCCAGCCTGCAGGTGCAGTGGGGAGGGCCTGGAGTGCGGGCCAGCCTGCAGGTGCAGTGTGGAGGGCCTGGAGCGAGGGCCAGCCTGCAGGTGCAGTGTGGAGGGCCTGGAGCGAGGGCCAGCCTGCAGGTGCAGTGTGGAGGGCCTGGAGCGAGGGCCAGCCTGCAGGTGCAGTGGGGAGGGCCTGGAGCGAGGGCCAGCCTGCAGGTCTGAGTGTGGCTGTCGAGTCCTAAGCTTTGTAGAAAAGTATTCACCTCATTCCTGCTAGCACAGGAAAAAGGCCCATCAATGTCATTTGCCAACGCCCGCAGTTTGCAAACTCTTAATTTTTGCTAAAGTTTTTTTTGTTTTGTTTTTAGTTGTTTTATTTTTGTGGATATGGCAGTTCAAACATTTTCTATAATCCAATTTATTTTTCTTTTCTGTATGGTCTTATCTATTTTGAGTGTAATGCTTAGAAAATTAGCCTTGAGAATTTCTTTCAAATTTAATTGTATTTTGTTTTTTGGGGTGCTCCAACTATAGTTTATTTAGAAAGTTGATTTTGGTGTCAGCACATTAATCTGTTTTCTTACTTAAATAGGCACACGTCTGCGAAATGTTCCTGTTCTTTTTAATGACACAGAAATGAATCTGGCAGGAATGTATGGAAGAGTTCGCAAAGCCGCTAGTTCCATTGACCAATTTAGGTAAGCAGTGCCGGTTTGAATGAGTGATGGCCCATCAACTATTTTTATAATGCCTTCTGGTGGGTCCAGTCACAGTGAGTCTGGTCGTGCAGAGCTGATATTTAAAGTGACATTTACCTTATTCCTTTCATGATATTTCAGTGCCATGAAAGTGGCATTTCTCTCCTTTCAACAATAAACTCTATAAAAAAAGCTCTCATTAAATCTTATTGAGAAAGCCTCTACGTCATGTAAAATACCCATTTGAATGTTTTATCCCAGTACCTTATCATGTGATTAGAAGATGCTACTGTATATAACTGAATATATGTTTACACAAAGTACATAAATAATACACAGAATTTGTTATGTATATCGACATATACGTTTTTACACCAGGGACATCCCCCTTACCAAGAAAATGTTTTAGCGTTTTGCACATAGCCTTAATAAAGTTCATGTGACCTACCATCATGCCCTTTCTCCTCTTAGAGCTTACATTTGAACAGTTTTAATGCATCATCGTGTAAGTTCTCACTTACATCTCTGTCAGTCTAAAGCCATGGTGTTAAAGTTAAGGAGACTGATACACTAATTCCTGAAGCCACAGGGCGAGGATGCCAGTCATTACCTCCAAATTAAGAACATGTACTTCGGCTCTTCGTCCATTCAGCACACACACTCCTAGAGAACCTACGTGCACTATCAATAAAAGAAGCCGAGAGGTGGATTAGTATGTTTATTCATCTTAATAGGGGAAAGTGTTGCAAACAGATGTGAGTAATAATGTCTGGACATCATACTGCTTCTGTACTTAAGTGTTTTCCTGGTTTTGATAGCTTTGTCCTTTTAGAAGCACTTCCTTACACAGAAGTTTTTAGATTGTTTCCAAGTTAATGCTGGCCAGACTTTTCTTCCCTATTCATGTGGCTCACTTCATCTTCTACTTCTTGAGTTCCTGATAGAAAAATGATTTAGAGAGGAATCAACTCTGCCTCCTCTAATGGGGCCACAGAGTCAGTGAAGTACTCTGCATTAAGGTTTAACAGCCAAGCCCAAATAACGACAGAAGTGTCTAACGTTTCTATATAGTTATTTTAAGTCATTGTTTAGCCATCTACTATAAAATCTTCTGTGGTAGCCACTTAAATACTTTAAGTGAGTGAAATTTTTAAAAACCATTAGATATTAACACAAAAAGATTTTCTTTAGCCGGGCGTGGTGGCGCACGCTTGTAATCCTAGCATTTGGGAGGCTGAGACAGGAGGATCCGGGTTCTCGGCCAGCCTCAGCTACCTAGTGAGGCCCTCCGAAACTTAGTGAGATCCTGTTTCAAAATAAAGAATAAAAAAATAGGGCTGAGGGTGTAGCTCGAAGGTAGAATGCCCCTGAATTCAATCCCCAGTACCAAAAAAAAAAAAAAAGATTTTCTTTGAGTCTAATTCTCTTCTGTCTCTCTTCCTGTTTGTACAGTATTCGTCTGGGAATTTTTCTCCGAAGATACCCCATAGCACGAGTGTTTGTAATTATATATATGGTAAGTAGTGGTGCTACACTTGATTTTTAACTAGTTTTTCCCAGTTGCTGACCTTACTGATATTTCAGCAGTTTTGAAAGAGAATAGAGCTCATGTTTATAATTTTTTTTCTTCATCTTGGGGGTATAGTTCAGTGATAAAGCACTTGCCTCATGGGTTCAAGACTAAGCACAACACACACACAAAAAAAAAAAACCCAAAAAATTTGGTGCAGCATGATAATTACCTCCATGTTTAAGCCTCTCTAATGATAAAAGTACAATACAAAATGATTTCATTTTTGTCTTGATGTTACAAAGTTGCTTTAATTATTTTCATGTGTTTTGCTGTATTTTCTAAAAGAATATCAAGCTGATTTATTTCCGTCCATATTTATCTAATGAAACGGTTACAGTAGTTTGGGGTGCCATTTCGTGTGTCCTGTGTGCCTCAAAAGCCCACTCCCTATACTGAGTGGGTATGTCTTGAAGTGGTTGGGTTGAATTAGGTGGGCTGTTCTCTTGAAAAGAAATAAAAGCCTACTTCAAAAGAAATTTCTCTGTGAGCCACTAGAGGGAAGAGTTATCCCTCTAAATAAGACACTTTGAAGAAGGGATGATGGGAAGAGCCCCAAAAAAGAGAAAAGGAATGGCATCAGAAAGGAATCAGAATCTCCCGTGGAGGTGATGAGCGACACCCCTGCCATCTGTGACGCGCTGCCCCGTGGCAGGGCACTGAGGGAGGGCTCTCATCATCTCAGCACCACCCTGAGGGGGTGGCAGACAGTTACCTCTGTGGATCATGTGCTGACCCTAATCCCTAAATCATCCTCCGACACCTCACATTACTCCCGTCGAGAATATTTCCCCTCCTCCAGATCTTGTCTAAACTCTCTCAAAACACTAACCAAGCTGCTCTACAAAGCCCTTCCAGCTCCCTGTGTATCTAGAGGCTGAATCATTCCATCTGCCGTGCCCAGTCCCGATTGTGACTTACGCATACATGTGAGCCTTAGCATTTGTTGAAGTTCAGGGCTTTACACTCAACTGAGAATCCTGTGGCACCGCAGCTCTTGAGCGCCTCCCTTGACTCATCTCGTTGTTTTTTCCTCCATTACTCATGTAAAATGTCCTGAGCCCCTACCGTGTTTCAGACTCCAAGCCTCCATCGGGGATAGAAAGAGGCACAGCGTGCCTGGGGCAAGATGATTTGTTGGCTAACCCATACATTGTTTTTTCTCTTTTAGGCGTTGCTTCACCTCTGGGTCATGATTGTCCTATTGACTTATACACCAGAAATGCACCATGACCAGCTGTATGGCAAATGACCCAAGCCATTGTCCTGTTGGCTTATACACCAGAAACTCATCATGACCAACCGTATGGCAAATGACCTGAGCCCAGTTGTTTCAGTGACTGGTTTTCTTTTTCTAGACCTGGAATCTGCAAAAAGGCCAGTGGCCTAAAATTGCTGAGAAGGGTGCACAAGATTATTTTATCACTACAAGCTTTTAACTTTTTAAGTTATTATACAACTACTCTGCTACCTAAATCTTCCTCTTATTTCCTTCAAATGGTAAGAGTTTCTAAAACAGACAATAATTTAATAAGCTCAGCTCTGCTGTTTTCTGAGTCTAACTGGGGTTGTTCACCTCTGTACATATTTTCCTGTATTTTAGGTGACACTGATTATGGGTTATAATCAGGGAAACTAATTGTATTTAGTAATAAAAATAAAAAAAATTCTTTTTTGATAATTCAGTCTGCTTTTGTATTTTCATATATTTAACTTTGCAAAAGAGATTTCCTTTTAACACATTAAGGCCTGATCGGTGTAAATCTTTTTATAAATACATAAATAAAAGTTACTGTGCACTTTTCTTTTTTAAATGGTTTTTCATCCCCATTAAAGAAGACCTTTCCAGATGGACTTTAGTGAGTGGAGCCAGAAATCCCAGCTGAAGTGGCTCATGTGTGATGGTGGAGGCTGGCCGCTGCTCCCCGGGGGAAGCTCGCTAGCAACACGAGGGCTCTCCTTCCATCCAGGCGGCCCCCCCATCCCTGTGCTGTCTCCCTTGGATTCCTCTCCACACCCTGCTGTCTTCTCTTCTCTTTGTCTCCAGCCTATACCTTAGATCCTGCTTGTACCATTTAGAAAACAAATCTATTTTAGCAACTGTACATTTTATTTTTATGTATGTATGTATTATGGTACTCAGGATTGAACCCCAGGGTACTCTACCATTAAGCTACACTCATAGACCCTTTTATTTTGTATTTTGAAACAGGGTCTCACTAAGTTGCCATGCACTGGTTTCAAACTTGTGATCCTCCTGTCTCAGCCTCCCAAGTCCTGGGATTCCAAGCATGTGCCACCCACCCACACCAGGCTAACTGCATTTTAGTAACACTCCAGTGCAGAAATAGTGTAGAGTTCTCCTTTGAAAAGACATTTTCTTTAAGTCCATTACAATAGCAGTTTTGATTTTCTGTTTCACCTTCCTGTCCGAATCCTCAAGTCGTTTTGTCACTGGGGCCTGCTGATCTCTTCATACGTAACTAATGTGCATGGATCTTGGCCTGGGCCCAGTTGTGTTGCCCTTGTCAGGGAAAGTCTTCGCTGCGGTCACATGGTGCCTAAATGAAAACCTGACCAGTTTCTATTCCTAACAACCTCACTACTGTGATTTTACATATAAGCCCTATAAATCCTTCAGAAGTCTTGGCACATATTTGTGTATGTTTCCTATTTTTTATCATAAAATGAAGTTTTAAAGGTCATGTTAGGTGTGTTTGGGCTTTTTTTCAACTTCACATGAATGAAAAAGTTCTACATCATATAAAAGTAAATATCGGGGTGTTGGCCTAGAAGCACATTATTAAATCTATATAGGATTTATGTCACAGTTCTTAGTTGGGAATAACAGCCCATCACAGTCTCAGCTGTGAAGTCAGGTCTGATTTCAGAATAAAGTAAGAAGTTAGTGTTGTTGATAAATTTTGGAGGGTGGTTTTTGGGGTTTTTTTGTTTTTTTTTTTTTTCCTCTTAATTTGGAAACATTTCTGGAAAATGATTAAAACCAGGTTACATACTTAAAATGGAAAACAGCACATGCCTCATTGCTGTGCCTTGCCAGACTTTCTGACTCTGTGTATGTCCTCTTGGCGTTTGCCAGGATGTCTGTAAATCTTTTGCTCGGTCTTTACACATTCTTGGATTTAGAAATGGTTTGACTAAGTGTTTCCGGGATTATTTTTCTGCAGTTACTTAAATCTTTAATTGAATTTCAATTTCATTATTCTTGACCACTAACAAACTGGTTTTTGTTGTTGTTGTTGTTGTTGTTTTAAGGGCTACTATTCGCTTATCCTCAGATCACATGAAACCTCGATCTAATTAAAAAAGCTCACATGAGAGCTGGATTTGTGTTCACATTTTAATGCATTTTAAGGACATTTTAAATTTTAATTTAATCCCGGCATATATCTCACACACACACACACACACACACACACACACACACATATACACACAAAAATCCCTTTCTAACTTGGTGGTAGCTACCATTTCTATTGCTACAGAATCGAAATCACAAAGGAGAGCATGTATTTTGTTAAAATATGGTGGAAATCAGCTCACCCTGTTAGTTCTGTAGATGAGAAAGAACATCTGGGTCTGAGAGTCCAGCTTTGTTTTAAGAAGTCTGACATCCCCTCAACCTGCGGGACAAGGAGGGAAACTTCTCAAGTAGCCCTGCTGCACATGACTGGCCTGCAGCTGGTTTTCATGGACTGCCTTGATCGAATCGGGCACAGCACAAAGCTCGTGCACCGTCCCTGGGGCTGTTGAGACCTTCACTCGGGATCTACGCTGCTCACATGGCGTCTAGTCTCTAAAACCATAGCAAAGAAGAGAAACCAGGCAGACAGGAGCATCGACAGTAGTGTGGGTTTAGATTGGACAGCTTGGCAGGGCTTCCCCAAAAGAAAAAAGCCTTAAGAATTCAAAATACAGAAGCAGCAGGCTGGGAATGTAGCTCAGTGGTAGAGCACTTGCCTAACATGCATGAGGCCCTGGGTTCAATGCCTAGCACAGACAGCAAAATAAATAAATTACAAAAGCAAAAGTTGACTGTAAAATATTACTGGTCATCGACGTTCATGGTTGCCCTGGTCTGTGTAGGATGCTATTTGAAAAGTAGCATAGACTGTGGAGCTGATAAACAACCGAAGTTTATTTCTCACTATTCTGCAGGCTGAGAAGTGCCATAACCCTGTCACTTCCCAAAGGCCCAAATACCAAATAGACTCCAAATACCCTCACACGGGGGAGTAGGAATTTTGAGGGGGACACAAACATTGAGACCATAGCAGTAGTGCAGACCTTATGTCATCAGAGAAAGTTCAGTGAGGCTTACTGGACTCTTCCAAAAGATAGGCAATGGCGCATTCTGGTGCAGAAGGCCACTGACAGAAGTCAGAAAGTTACACTCAATGTTCAAAAGTTCTGCCAAGCAACACCTGGCTATAAGGCGGTTGTTTCCTAATATTAGGTTTCCTCTCTGCCCCACTGTATCCCTCCTCTTTAGGTACTTCTTGCCTTGCAGTGCTAGTTACACTGAGTGTACCAAAAGTAGAAAAGTTTATGCAGGTAAACTTAGCAACTACTAGCAATTTGCTTTAACTCACAAATGTGGTTGACGACGGCAGAATCTGAGAACTGATTACAGTTTGAAATACGATCTGGACTAGAACATGCATTCTCAACAGGGGCCAATATCACCCCCTAAAGGGGTGAAAACTAGTTCCTAGGAGGGCAAAAATATCTTACTGTTGTTATATACAAGCCCAGATATGCATGCAGCCCATAGCAGTATGTCTGTGGTATTAAGATGTGCAGGAAGGGTATTAATCAAGGAAAAAAGGTTGAGAGACATGGTGCTAGAATACTACGGCAGAGGCCTAGTTCCGGACATGACCGTCTGGCCCCTGGTCATCCCCATATCTTGTTCCTACTCCAGTCTCTCTCCCACCTTACTGTTCCAGTTACTTGCTGCCTCTTCCCGTGGGGACTTCACTTCCGGTCCTGCCGAGGTCAGCTTCAGCCATGTGACCTGACTTCCTTGGCCAGTCAGATCTTATGATCCTAATCTTATCCTTATCTTATGATTATAACTTTATCCACGTATCACTTGTTTGGCTAGTGAACTATTAAGAGACATGTGCTGTTCCTAAGCAGAAGGTGTGTCATCTGTGGTTTTGCCACCTAACTTGTTCCTTCTCCACGAGTCCAGCGTGTCCCAGTCCGAGGTCCTGGGGTGAAGAAGGCACAGAGCACATCTACTATGGACATACAGACTCAGTGAATATGTGTCTTCACTTTCGTGGGCTGCTAAGGTCTGGAAGGCTGTTCGATACTGCAGCATAAGCTATCAGCAGCTGACTAAAGCACCCTCCCACACACCCGCCTTCAACCAGACCGCCCCTCTGCTTAGGACCCTCTCCTTCCGAGTCCCATCCCCTCCCAGTGTCTGCCTGAAGTCAGAACTCCTCCTCCTTCCCCTCAAAACAAGAAAAAGGAAAAACAGGCTAGGTATAAATAGTAGACAGAATGGTGCCCCCCGAAGATATCCATGTCCTAACCCCTAGGATCTATGAATATGTCACCTTATGTGGCAAAAGGAATGTTGCAGATGAGGTTAGGATCATAACATAAAGAGATTATCCTGAATTGTTTGGCTGTACCATGGAGTCACTGAGTCCATCAAGATGGAAGAGGGAAGAAAAAGAGTCAGAGAAGATGTGATGATGGAAGCAGAGGTCCGAGAGATGCAATTGCTGGCTTTGAAGGTGGAGGGAGGGGCCACAAGCCAAGAATACAGGCGGCCTCTAGGTGCCGGAAAAGGCGAGGAAGCAGATTCCCTCTGTAGAACTCCCAGAGAGGTGTAGCTCTGCCCAGACCTTGATTTTAACCCAACGAGACTCATTTCAAATCCCCAGAACTGTAAGAGAATACGTTTGTGCTCTTTTAAGCCGTGTAATGTGCAGTTGTTTGTTACAGCAGCAATGAGATACTAATACAGTAGCCCTCCCTGGTTCTGGTGCCTGCTGCACACAGGCACCCCTAGAACCTGTGCTTCACTTGTCTCTCCATTCTCCGTCACCCCAGCTGGACTCCAGGCTTGATAACATTGTCTTACCATGATTGTATCTGCAGCCTCGAACGGTACAAGGCACTTAGTAAGAACTCAAGGCAGCTTTGTAGAATGAACAAACCTTTCAAAACCAGGGCTAATGAGAAAGAGTAATGTGTGACAAAAAAGTCAAAGCTTAAAGCTGGGAGCTCCTGTTCTCTGGCTGGATGGCTTAACTAGCTCTGGTGTCCAACACCTCCCACCCTCAACTTCCCCATTCTTAAAACTGGAGAAATTGCTCCCGACAGAAAAAGAGCATTTTTCTAAGTTGCAAAGTTTATTCTTATTTTATTTTTATTGGGAAGCACAATTAAAGTGTAATGAAACCGGGCATGGCAGCGCACACCTGTAATCCCAGTACAGACTGGAGGATCACAAATTCTAGGGCAGCCTCAGCAAATTCGTGATATCCCCAGGAATCTAGGGAGACCCTGTTTCAAAACAAAAATAAATAAATAAATAAAAATGGCTGTGGGTGTAGCTCAGAGGTAGAAATCCCCCTGGGTTCAATCCCTAGTACCACAAAAAATCAAGAATAACTAAAGTAGAATGAGATTGAGAAAGTGAACAAGACTGCTGACAAGCAGTCAGTGTTCCCTGCAGAACATTAGCAGTACTCACAGCGAGACAGTGACGAGGCCATTCTTGTGAACAGGAAAACTACTAAACAACCCCTGCTTCCCCCGTCACAATACCGGCCCCCGTCTACCCTCCTAGGTAACAATCATTGAGGTCCCCAGTTACCAAATTACCCTTGCTTCTGGACAGCATCCACCCCAGAACTGGCCCCTGATTCCTTAACCTCCCTCGCAATCCCCCAACTCTCGCCAACCCTCACCATGGCGCTGCAGCCAGCTCCAGGCGCCTAGCTTCAGGACGTCCGTTTTGTTTATTTGTTTTGCCCACAGGCGCGGTCTTTGGCCGGTCGTCTCAGAGACATTCTCCCTCTGTTCAACTCTCTAATTTTACAGACAAGCAGACAGGTCCTCCAGTCACTCACCCAAGTGGGATCGCACGTGACCTTGGTTCATTTTGACACGGCCACTGGTTTGGACTATTTGGTCACAAAACAAGGCAGTTCCTCAAATCCGTCTGGCACAATCTTCTATTTCACGTCTTGGCTGGAACCTCCCAGGAGCTTTTAGTCACTGCAGGAAAATCTGCCATAATTTTTCAAATACTGCTCGGACCTGGGGCAGAGCCAGATGTGTTCTGATGGAGGTAATTGTTCTCCATCAGTGTGAGAGGAAGCAGGTGTGTGTTCCCGCTCACGTCTGATGGATGTCTTTGGGCTCGAGGAACAGACACTCTACCAGCCACCCAAGCAGGAAATTGCCTTTCTGAGGAAGGTAAACAATAGGGCTTGCTGTATTTTTAGCCGTAAAATGGACCCCAAAAGCATATTGAATCCCTCCAGTTTATTTTTCCTGATTATTAGAGTGATACTCCTCAATTATGGAAAATAGAGGAAGGTTTAAAGAAGAAAATATCACACATCCATAGATCCACCCCTCCAAGTTAATCACCATCACATTTTGACCTATTTCCTTCCAGTCTTTTTTTTTTTTTTTTTTCCCTTAATTGTGCATGTATAGGTGTGTGGGCAGGTCCAGAAGTAGCCTGCTTCCTTCCTTCCTTCCTTCTCTTCTCTTCTCTTCTCTTCTCTTCTCTTCTCTTCTCTTCTCTTCTCTTCTCTTCCCTTCCCTTCCCTTCCCTTCCCTTCCCTTCCCTTCCCTTCTCTTCTCTCTCTCTCTCTCTCTCTCTCTCTCTCTCTCTCTCTCTCTTTCTCTCTCTCTCTCTCTTTCTCTCTCTCTCTATATATATATAATCTCTTTTTGGTGTGGGACTTGAACCCAGGACCTTGCCCATGCTAAGCACATGTCATAGTACTGATCTACACTCCTAACCCACCGTTTTGATCGGGGCAGGGGGTACTGGGGATTGACCCAGTAGCATGCTTCCACTGAGCTACATCCTCAGCCCTTTTTATTTTTTTATTTTGAGACAGAGTCTTGCTACATTATTAAGGCTGGCCTCAAACTTGTGATCCTCCTGCCTCAGCTTCCCAAGTAGCTGGGACCACAGGCATGAGTCCCCAACAGTGGTTATCCCTGGGAAACAGGGACAAGGGGCAGAGTTGAGAGGCCCTAGAACTTTTTTCTTTTGCATTTGGTATTGCTTGGAATTCTTACGATGAGCATGTGTTTGTGTAGTATGTAATTTAGAAATATAATTAATCCAGCATGGAGGTGCAGTGCTGCTGAGTCAGGAGGAACTGGGATAAAGACACAGGTACTTTAGTGTTCCGCTGCAAATACTGTGTTGAGTGGGGGAGACACCAAGTATGCATGAATGTCAATGTCATGATTTACATTATGATGTGAGAAGATAATGCACCAATAAAAGCACATTTTTTAAAAAAGTGTTGAGAGCCAGGCGTGGTGGTGCACGCTTGTAATCCCAGCATTCGGGAGGCTGAGACCGGAGGATCTGGTCAGCTACCTAGTGAGGCACTCCGCAACTTAGTGAGACTCGGTTTCAAAATAAAGAATAAAAATAGGGCTGGGGGTATAGCTCGGAGGTAGAATGCCCCTGAGTTCAATCTCCAGTACCACAAAATAAAAAAGTATTGAGTGGTGGCTAAGGGTAGTCATGGTGGCTTTTGAGCGGGTTCTTCCCCTCCTTTTTGTGATGAACAGACCCTAAGCTGACCTCCAATGGCTTCCTGCCTCTACAATGCACGAGGCCAGATCTCTCCACTGTAACAGCGTGTTTTTCCTGTGGTGGTGAATACCTTTTTTATAAGTAGGATGATACCTTGAGAACTTGCACATTCCTTATTCCGAAGAAACTTTCAGTGGTTTTTAAGATGCATTGATCCTTGCCTGAATTACATTGGTAGTTGTAAAATGGCGATTTTCTAATTCTATCATCATTCCTTCTATTCTTATGAGCCAATTCTTCTTTTTTTTTTCTTTTTTTTTTTTTTTGTGGTACTGGGGGGTTGAACTCAGGGCATTCTACCTCCGAGCTACACCCCCAGCCCTATTTTTTATTCTTTATTTTGAAACTGAGTCTCACTAAGTTGCAGAGTGCCTCACTAAGTAGCTGAGGCTGGCCGCGAACCCAGATCCTCCAGTTTCAGCCTCCCGAATGCTGGGATTACAAGTGTGAGCCACCACGCCTGGTTCCCCAATTCTTCTTTTCTTGTGAACTAGTTTTTTTTTCTTTTCTTTTCTTCTTTTCCTCTCTGCCCCTCCTTTTTTTTTTTTTTTTTTTTTGGTGGTGGTACTAGGGATTGAACCCAGGGGCATTCTACCCTGGAGCTAGACCCCCAGCTCTATTTTTATTTTCTATTTTGAAACAGAGTCTCACTAAGTTGCAGAGGAACTCACTAAGTTGCTGAGACTGCCTGTGAGCCTGTGATCCTCCTTTCTCAGCCTCCCAAGTACTAAGATTACAAATGTGTGCAACTATGCCCGGCCCTCTACCTACCACCTCCTTTAAAAAACACTACCACTGTGCACTTACAGATTTTTTTAAATTCAATTTGTTAAAGTCCATGATCACCGCCAGGCATGGTGGCACACGCTTGTAATCCCAGCATTTGGGAGGCTGAGACAGGATGATCCGGGTTTTCGGCCAGCCTCAGCTGGCCCTCCGCAACTTAGTGAGACCCTGTTTCAAAATAAAGAATAAAAAAAAGGACTGGGGGTATAGCTCGGAGGTAGAATGCCCCTGAGTTCAATCCCCAGTACCGAAAAAAAAAAAAAAAAAAAAAAGAAAGAGTAACAGCCTTCCACCCAGGCCCACAAAGGGACAAAGATTTTAATTACAGGTACTTCTGCATTTTGTTTTCTTAATAAACAAATGTGAAACCGGGTGTGATGGCGCACGCCTGTAAATCTTAGCACTTGAGAGGCTGAGACAGGAGGATCACAGGCTCGAGGCCAGCCTCAACAACATAGCAAGACCCTGTTTTTAAATTATTTTTTAAATTATTTTTTAAAGGACTGGGAGTGTAGCTCAGAGGTAGAAGGCCTGTGGGTTCAATCCCCAGTAACAAATAAACAAATCAGAGACTAAGATGAAGCAGTGTTTGTGAATGTTTTGGAGAAATTAAAACACTACACAAATTCAAGGCTAAAGAATATTCTGAGGAGCCTCCCTCCAGGAACTAGTGGAGATGCGGACCCTGGCACTGCCAATCGCTGGGCAAGTCACTGGCCATCTCTGAGCTTTGTTTTCCCACCTGCGAAATGGGGACCCATCTTGCTTGCAAGGACTAGGGGGATCATGATGTATCTGACAATGCTTGGTGCTCCATAAACAGGGGTTCCCTTCCCTGCTGTCTCCTTCTGGTCACTGGGGGAAAAGAGACCAGGAAGGGGAGCTGTGAAACCGCCTTGCCAGCCTGCCCCATGAGAAGAAACCATCTTCTCGAGCTCCGTATCCTCGGTTATCGTCCGTGGATGGCTCTCTCCTGCCAAAGCATAATTAAATCCTGGAGCAGCGAGCGCAGATAATTAATGGTGAGGCTCGTTAGGCGTGACTTTCGTTAATGTCTGTGAATGTGGACGAGCCTCATCACGGGCAATTAGTCTTTATCGTGTAATTAGGATGCTCAGTTGGCAGGAAGGGAGTGAGCAGCTTGCCTCTCTGGGGCAGCAGATGGAGGGCTGGGCTTTGCCTGGGCGTAGCAGGCCAGACAAGGGAGGAGACCTGGAGGAGGCAGAGGCCCGGCTGCCCCTGTGCGTGGGGAGCAGGAGGACCACTCAATCCCTGGGTTGTCTGCCTACAGCCAGCCCCTCTCTCAGCTCCAGAGTCAGCATCAGAAGCCTGGGCGGAGCCAGACGTGATGGTGCACACCTGTAATCCCAATACTTAGGAGGCTGAGACAGGAGGATCACAGATTCGAGGACAGCCTCAACAATTTAGCAAGACACTCGGCAGCTTAGCGAGATACTATTGGAAAACAAACTGTAAAAAGGGGGATGGGGGTGTAGCTAGGAAGCAGAATGCCCCTGGGTTCAATCCCCAGGGCCAAACAAAAAAGAAGCCTGGGTGGGGCCTATTTGAAGTTTGAGGGGTGATAAAATAGAAGCTGGATTATTTTAAATTTTACTATTATATTTATTCATTCCTGCACAGGTAATACATTCACACAATTTGAATACCAGAATGTATCAAAAGATGAATCGTGAAAAGCCCCCTCCTATCCATCCTCTGTTGTGTTTACAAGAGCAAATCCAAATATATGGCCTCTCCTCAGCTTTTTAAAAAGAGACAATGTTAGCCAATATATGGCTATTATTTCTTTCCACAAAGAGCTTCCCTGTTTGGCTGGGGAACTGCTCTGCGTGGTACCACAGTGGTGGCTACAGGTCATTATACATCCGTGCAAACCCGAGAAATGTGCACAGCAAGACTGAACCCCGATGTGAGCTCAGGACTGTGAGTGACAGTGACGTGTCACTTATAGTTGCAAACATACCTGTCCTGTGGGGGACGTTGACAGTGGAAGAGACTGCGTGTGTAGGCAGAAGACATGCAGGAAACCTCTGAGCCTTCCTCTCGATTTTGTTTAAATAAATAATATCTAATATCTTCCTCCATTTTTTTTTTTTTTTGGCACTGGGATTGAGCCCAGAGGCATTCTACCTCCAAGCTACACCTCCATCCCTTTTAATTTTAATTTTGAAATAGGGTCTCACTAAGTTGATGAGGCTGACCTAAAATCTGTGATCCTCCTTCATCAGCCTCCCAAGTACTGGGATTATAGGCATGGGCCACTGTGTCCCACTGAAAAACAAGAATCAAAATTGATGTGCCAGCCGGGCGTGGTGGCACAGGCTTGTAATCCCAGCATTTGGGAGGCTGAGACCGGAGGATGCGGGTTTGCAGCCAGTCTCAGCTACCTAGTGAGGCACTCCATAACCTAGTGAGACCCTGTTTCAAAGTAAAGAATAAAAAATAGGGCTGGGGGTATAGCTCAGAGGTAGAATGCCCCTGAGTTCAATCCCCAGTACTGAAAAAAAAAAAAAAAAAAAAAAAAGATCACAGGTTTATGCATACATATGCTCACATACACACCAAAAAG
>PVLC010038725.1:0-14606 GCA_004027655.1 Graphiurus murinus | reverse complement strand
AATTGTTCTTCTGGTAGTCTCTGCCATTCTGGGTTGGTGAGATCTGTTATTGAGGGGTTGTGGTGGCTCATTGTTTCTTTGTTATTTTTCCTTCCCATGGTTTCCCTGTTCATCGATTTATATCTTTGCTGTTCTTGCAAGTTTTCTTGTCCAATCTCTGTAGTTGCAGTTTAGGGGTGACAGGGTGTGTTCAGAGATAGAGTTTGGGTGAGAGGTCACCATAATAGATGCAGGGATAGGGTAAAGAAGGGGGTAAAGATTAGAGATGGTAGATATTGATATGTGACAGGAAAAAGAGGAAAAGAAAAGATGGGAGGTAAAGTATAGCAGAGAGGAATATAGTGGGGGGCTTGTAAAAGGGGTAAGGAGGGGGTTCAATGACCTAAGCGAGAGATAACAAAGCAAGTATTCATCCAAATAAACATAAACAAATCAAAGCAATAACAGAGTTTAGACAGATCAAATTTGACAACTTAACACCAAAAGAGAATGAAAAAAACATAACAAAACAAAACCAAAAACCAAAACCGAAAAAAAACAACAACAAAAAAAACAAAACAAAAAAAACCAAAACAAAAAAAGAACAAAACCCCCAAAATCTACAAATAGCAATCAGACACTAAAACCAATGCTCTGCTAGTTTGTAAGTACTGAGCTTAAATTTTCACGTGTGTCTTTGGTGTTTTTTTTTTTTTTTTTTTTTTTAATTTGCTCTGTCAGTGCAGGCAGAGAGTTGCCCACTGCTAGTTTATGTCTCTGGACTCTCCACTGGGTTTGGCTGCGTCTCTGACTCTGCTTTTTGCTTTAGCAGTCTAGAAGCCAGGCCTTTCCAGAAACCCTGTGTGCACTGGGTTCCTCCACCCTTCTGGCCCTGTCTAGGCTCCAGCAGGGCAGATGGTTGAGTCTATCCTTTGTTTTGTGAATCCCCCACCCTGCACCCGAGGTGTGCGTGGCTCGACTTACGTCTCCCTGCAGCTTGGCCTGTTCCCGTTGTGATGTCTGGGGGCGCAAACGGACAATGATGGTCTGTGTAGCTAGCAGGAAGTTGGTGGGAGGGGCTGGCGGCAAAGATGGCAGCCACCGTTCCTAGCGCGTGCAGGCTCGGTTCTCTGCTGTTCGGCCTCTTCCACCTCCTGGAGAGCTGGGGGCGCAATCGGACAATGATGGTTTGGATAGCTGAGAGGAAGATGGTTGGGAGGAGCTGGCGGCAAAGATGGTGGCAGCCGCGCGCTGGCTCCCCTAAACCTCCTGATCTTCACCCAGGCGCTCCAAGTTCACGCCCAGGTTTCAAACACTCCTTCTCTTCCTTCAGTCAAGAAGCTGGGTTCTTGGCTGACCTGCTTCAGGGCTCACTTTTCCATCTCTGGAGCAGAGCGCGGAGGCCGACCTGCCTGCTCGGCCTTCTCTGGTCGCTGGAGGGCGCAGGTTGGTGATAGTCTGGCTAGATGGTAGGAAGCTGGTTGGGAAGGGCTAGCAGGGAAGATGGCGGCCACTGTTCCACGGCACGCCGGCTCCCGCCGGCTCGCCCTGTTCCTCCTGGACTCAGATCCTCTGCTCCCGTTTCACGCTCATGCTTCAGTTAAGAAGCTGTGTCTTATTTCAGGCTCTGGACAGTCACAGTTCTGCGCTGAGGTGATGTGCTGGGACAGACCCCAGACCCGCGGGCGCTTATGCTGACCGCCCCACGCCTTCTGGTCTCCGCCTGGGTGCGGCATGGGGTGCCGGGGGTGCTATGTCCTGGGGTTTGCTGTTCTCAGCATCTGGGTGGTCCCCATGGCTCCTGGTCCTGTTTTTCCACAGCCTACTTCTCTGCTGCAGAGCCCGGCTGCTGTCCGCCCCAGCAGAGCCGGGCCGGTGCGCGGTGGCGTCCTTTGTTGTCCCCGCTCTGCTTTCTTGATCTTCTTTATTTGTTTGTGGTTCAAATTTTGCTTTTTTTCCTTCTGTTAAAAAGTTCTTTTTATGGTAAATTTTGATCCAAATCACAGCGTTTGTGGAAAGACGTTTCACTCAGTCGCCATCTTGGATCCTCTCTCGATTCAGTTTTTTGAGGAGCCTCTATACTGTTCTCTATAATAATTAGATTAGTTTACATTTCCATCAACAGTGTATGACTTTTTCTCTATATTGTTGCTAGCATTTGTTTTTGTTTTTCTTTTGCAGTACTAGGGATTGAACCCAAGTGCATTCTACCTCCGAGCTACCCCCCAGCACTATTTTTATTCCTTATTTTGAAACAGGGTCTCACTAAGTTGCAAAGGGCCTTCAGTCTCAGCCTCCCAAGTACTGGGATTACAAGCGTGTGCCACCACGTCTGGCTCACATTTGTTATTTTTTTAAAATAGCCATTCTAATGGGAGTGAGATTATGTCTTATTGTACTTGTGATTTGCATTTTCCTGATGGATACTGATATTGAGAATTTTTTTTTCATATGATTGTCTGCCCTTTGTATTTATTCTTCTGAGAAGCGTCTATTCAGATCATTTGCCCATGTTTTAATTGGATTACTTGTTGTTAAACTAAATTCCTTATGTAATATGGATATTAGTCTTTTTCAGATAAATAGTTGGCAGATATTTTCTCCCATACTATAGATTGTCTATTCATTCTTGACTGTTTCCTTTGATAAACAGTAGCTTTTTAGTTTGATGTACTTTAGTTTGTTTATTTTTATTTTGTTTCTTGTGCTTTTGGGGTCCTACCTAGAAAATCATTGCCATACCAATATCTTGAGGAACTTTCTCTATGTTTTATTCTAGTAATTTTATAGTTCCAGGTCTCACATCCAGGTCTATGACCTATTTTGAGTTGATTTTTGTGCAGGGTGAGAGGTAAGTGTCAAGTTTCAATATTTTGCATATGGATAACCAGTTTCCCTAGCACTATTTACTGAAGAAGCTGTGCTTTTTCAAATGTATATTTTGAGCACTTTTGTTGATAATCAGTTGACTGTAGATGTGTGGGATTATTTCTAAAATTTCCATTCTGTTCCACAGGCCTGTGTGCCTATTTTTATGCAAGTACCATGCTGTTTTTGTTACTAAAATATTTTTATAGTACTAGAGATATAACCCAAGGGTATCCAACCTTTGAGATACACCTCAGCCATTTTTATGTTTTATTTCAAAATAGGATCTCTCACTAATTTACTGTTCACTGGCTTTAAACCTGCAATCTTCCTGTCCCAGCATCCCAAGTACTGGAATTATAGGTGTACCACTGCACCTGGCTTCTGGTTTTGGTCACTATTTTGGTTTCTTTAACTCAGATATTGTTGTGTTTCTATTTTATTTTTTATTCAAGATTTCTTTGGCTATTTGGGTCTCTTTCGTTTTTATATGAGGACTGTATTTTCCAGTTTTGTGAAGAATAACATTGGTGTTTTGATTGGAATTTTATTGAAATTCCCACAAATTTCTTTCGGTAGAACGGACAGTTTAACAATATTAATTCTTAATTCCTGTGCATGGGATGCTTTTCCATTTTTTTGTGTTTGTCTTTTAAAATTTCTTTCATCAGCCTTTTGCAATTTTCATAGTAGAGGTCTTTTACTTCCTTAAACTTATTTTTTGTATTTTATTTTACAAAATTTCTCAGGAAACCAGGCATGGTGGCACACACCCATAATCCCAGTACTAGTGAGGCTGAGACAGGAGGATCACAAGATAGAGGTGAGTCTCAGCAATTTAGTGAGACCCTGTATCAAACTAAAAAATTAAAAAAGGGCTGGGTGTAGCTTGGAAGTATAATGCCCAGTATCAAACAAACAAACAAACAAACAAAACAACAACAAAAAACTTCTGGTTGAAAAAAATGCTATAACCCTACTTATCTCAAGTGGGAATCATACCTGCTAGGTGCATCTTAACCCTCGAAATAACTAAGAAGCAACCAGAAGAAAACTCCTAGATGTGGTGAAAAGAAGGTGGACTGGTTTGAGACTCCTAGACTAAAAGAAGAGAAGGGCATCCATCACCATATTCCCAATCCAATAATAGAAGGTAGCCCAACCATGTTCATTCTTCCTTCAGATCAAATTGAGTGCTTCCTATACCAGGCAAGCCGGGAACCATTGTTCAGGAGGGGGACAGTCTGAAGTAATTAAGAATCATCATATCCAGCAAAGCTATTTTCCAGAAATGAAGGTTATATAAAGGTATTCCCAGATTTTAAAAAAAATCATGTGTTGCTCTTTGGTTTACTTTATAAGAAATAGCAAAATATGTTCTTCAGACTGAAAGCAAATAACCTCAGATAGCAATTCAAATCCTCATGAAAAATATAAAAGCAATGGTAAAGAAAATTATATTGTTATAAAAGATAATATAAATTCATTTTTCTTCTCCTTTATCACCTTAACTATTCTTAAAACAATTGTATAGCTGGGTGCAGTGGCACATGCCTGTAATCCCAGCTATTCTGGAGACCAGTTCAGGAAGATCACAAGTTTGAGGCCAGCATGGGCAACTTATCAAGAGTCTGTCTGAATAAAAGTAATAAAAAGGGCTGGGGATATAGCTCAGTGATAGAGTGCTTACTTAGCATGTGTGAGACCCTGGGTTTAATTCCCAGCAGCATACAAAAGTAAAAAGAAAATTATAAAACAACATATAAACCTGGTGTGGTGGTGCATGCCTATAATCCCAGGCCTTAGGAGGCTGAGATAGGTTCGAGTCCAGCCTCAACAACTTATGGAGACCCTGTTTCAAAATAAAAAGGGCTGATAGTAGATTCTTCTCAGAGATAGAATGTCCCTGAGTTCAACTCCCAGTACCAAAACAACAGAAACAACATATAGAATGTACTGTTGAGTCTTTAACATACAGAAATATATTTGTCTCTAATAGCACAAAGAATGTGAGCAAACCTGTATTGAGCTAAGGAAATGACTCTAGATGGTAATTAGAATACAAGAGAACAAATAAAGAGAATAAAAATGATAAAAAGAAGATTGATAAAACAAGTACTACAAGTTTATACTTTTTCTTCTTTTAGCTTCTTAAAAAGACATGAGTTTATATAAACTACTAATTATAGTAAGGCTTTTTATTTTTAGAATGTATCTATGTATTATGTATAACAATAATAGCACAGAAAAGGGAAACAGGTAATATAGTCATAGAAGAGTAACATTCCTTTATCTCATTGGAATTAAGTTAGTATAAATACGTGGCTGAACTGAGTGTGTTGGTACAATACAATAATCCCAGTACTTGAGAGGCTGAGACAGGAGAATCACAGGTTTGAGGTCAGTCTCAGCAATTTAATGATGCCCTCAGCAACTTAGCAAGACCCTGTTTCAAAATTTAAAAAATAATAATAAAAAGGCTGGGGGTGTAGCTCAGTGGTGATTACCCCTGGATTCAATCCCCAGTATCAAAAAATAAAAATAAATATACTGCTCATTCTGATAAATTCTGATGTATATGGTAAATTCTAGCGCATAAGTTCCCAAAGTAGGGAATACCACCCTTTGGAGGATGCTGGAATGAAATATAGATATATAAAAGAATGCAAATTTATCACTGCATTTTCTGTCTCTTCCCTTAAGGAAGGTAGATTTTGAGGGGAGCACTGAAAATTTTTTTCCTTAAAGGGGGGAGCAAATAAGTTTGAGAATCAATATTCTAGAGAAAACTCTAAGGAAATAACTAAAAATATTATACAGAAATCATTAAAAATGAAAATGCTACGCTATGAATTATTCACTTAATGCCAAGAAAGCAGTAAGGAGTACAGAGGAGAAAAAAGACATGAGACAAATAGAAAATGAAAAGTAAAACAAGCCAGGTGTGGTGGAGCATACCTATAATCCCAGTATTTGGAAGGCTGAGAAAGGAGGATCACAAGTTCAAGGACAGCCTCAGCAACTTAGTGAGAACCTATTTCAAAAGAAAACAAAGTAAAGATTTCAAACTCTACTACAAAGCCACAGTAATAAAAACAGCAGGGTACTGGAAAAAAAAAACATAGACCAATGGAGCAGAATAGAAGATTCAGAAACAGACCCATGCACTTACAGCCAACTGATTTTTTACAAAGGAGCCAAAAATATAGCTCCTGGAAAAAGATAGCCTCTTCAACAAATGGTGTTGGCAAAACTGGTTAACCATATGCAGGAAAATGGAAATAAATCCCACTTTCTCACAGTGCACAAGAGTCAACTCAAGGTGGATCAAAGACCTGGAAGTCAGGTCAGAGACCTTACAGCTACTTGAAGAGAGCATTGGGCCAACACTACAACATATAGGCACAGGTAAAAACTTTCTCAACAAGACCCCAAAAGCGCAAGCAACTCAAAGGAAGATCAATACATGGGATTGCATTAAACTGAAGAGCTTCTGGGCAGCAAAGGAAACTATCAAGAACCTCAACAGAGAGCCCACAGAGTGGGAGAAAGTTTTTGCCAGCTACTCTTCTGATAGAGGACTAATATCTAGGATATACAGAGAACTCAAGAAACTCACAGCTAAGAAAACAAATAATCCAATAAAAAATGGGCAAAGGATCTAAATAGACACTTCACAAAAGAAGAAATACAAATGGCCAATAAATGTATGAGGAAATGTTCTATATCATTAGCAATCAGAGAGATGCAAATCAAAACTACCTTGAGATTTCAGCTAACTCCAATCAGAATGGCAATCATAAAAAACAGAAACAACAACAAATGCTGGTGAGGGTGTGGAGAAGTGGGAACCCTACTACATTGTTGGTGGGATTGCAAATTAGTGCAACCACCTTGGAAAACAGTATGGAGGAGCCTCAGACATATGGGAATGAACCTACCATATGATCCAGTAATACCACTTCTGGGTATCTACCCAAAAGAATGGAAACCAAACTATCAGACCGATGCACTTGTATCTATGTTTATAGCTGCACAATTCACAATTGCCAAACTATGGACACAGCCAAAATGTCCATCGACAGATGAATGGATTACAAAACTATGGGATATGTACACAATGGAATTTTACTCAGCCATAAAGAACAAAATCATGTTATTTTATGAGAAATGGATGGAACTGGAAAACGTTATGTTAAGTGAGATTAGCCAGTCACAAAGAGTACAAAAGCGAATGCTAGGAGAAGATGGGGCTTAAGAGGGTCTCCAGATGAAAAAAGAGAAACCCTAGATAAGCAAAGAAGTTGATTTAACTGAAGGTGATGGACGGGGACGGGGGCACACCCTAATGCACTTGATGTACTTTCACAAATATATCAAAGTCAATCACTGAACTGAACTTGAGGGGGAGGGAGGGTGGGGGAGTGGGGTGGGAATTGGGGAAGGGGTTAAATGAGAAATGTGTGCATGTATGCCTCTACCGGCTTGCACCTAACAACGATGTATGATTCCAATGCACCAATTAATTAAAAAAAAAAAAGAAAAAGTTTTGAAATATGCCCAGAAAAAAAAGAAAAAGGACTGGAGGTGTAGCTCAGAGGGAGAGCCCCCCTGGGTTCAATCCCTAACAACAACAAAGAATGAAATTAGATCCTGATCTTACACCATTTAGAAAATATAATGGAAATTGGATGAATGATCTACATGCAAAAGCTAAAATTATACAAGTATTAGAATAAAACACAGACATATATTTTTATGACCTCAAGCTTGGTAATGGATTCTCAAATATGGCACCATTCTTAGATACTGTACACCATAGAAATAATTTTTTGTGCTTCATAGGACAGTATCAAAAAAGTGAAAAGATATACCAGGAGTGGTAGCCCACACCTGTATACTCAGGAGACTGAGGCAGGAGAATCACAAGTCCAATGCTAGCCTAGGCAAGTTAACAAGATCCTGTCTCAAAATAAAATAGAAATAATTGAGGATACTTATGTTAAAACACTTGCCTAGCATGCACAAAGCCCCGGGTTCAGTCCCTAGTACTGCAAAAACAACAAAAAATATGAAAAGAAAAACCATGAAATTAAAATAATATTTGCACATCATATGTCTGATATAGGACTTGTATTTTGAATACTCATTTTAAAAAGCCATTATAAGTCAAAAGAAGAAGAAAATGATTTTTTTTTCTTGGTGATACTGGGGCTTGAACCCAGAGTCATTCTACCTCTGAGCTTTAATTTTTATTTTGAAACAGGGTCTCATTAGGTTAATGAAATTCTCACTATTTGCTGAGGCTGGTCTTAAACCTGAGATCCTCCTGTCTCAGCCTTCCAAGGACTGGGATTGCAGGAATACATGACACCTGGCACTAATTTTTTTAAAAAGCAAAAAAATGTTAGCCATGGTGGCACACATTTGTAATCTCAGTCCTTGGGAGGCTGAGACAGGAGGACCTCAGGTTCGAGGCCATACTTAGCAATTTAATGAGACCTTGTTTTAAAATAAAGAAATAAAAGGTCTAGTATGCAATGCTCAGAGGTAGAATGCCCTTGGTTTTAACCCCAGTACCAAAAAATAAAATAAAAAGTCTAAAAGTCTGAATACACATTTCTCCAAAAGAATTATACAAATGACCAATAAAGACAAGAAAAGCTGATCAACATAATTAGCCTATAGGTAAATGCCAATGAAGCCACAGTAAGGGCTGTGGGTGTAACTCATTGGCAGAGCTCTTGCTCAGCTGGCTGGAGGCACTGGATTTGATCCTGAGAATCATAAAGAAAAAGAAAGTGAATAAAACTCTTAGGTACAAGATTAAAATATCACCTAAATATCTGTATTAAAATTAAAAAGTGCTGGTGAAAGAAGGCAAAGAAGACTTTAAAAATAAAAAAAAAGCTGAGCACAGTGGTACATGTCTGTAATTCCAATATTTGGGAGGCTGAGACAGGAGGATCACAGATTCAAGGCCAGCCTCAGCAACCAGAAATGCAGTAAGACTCTCAGCAATTTAGCAAGATCCTGTTTCAAAATAAAAAATAATAGTAAAAGGGCTGAGGTTGTAGCTCAGTGGCAGAATGAGCCTGGGTTCAACCCCGAGTACCAATTTCTTTTTAAAAAGGAAAGATATATCACATTTGCGGGTTGAAAGACTCAATATATGTACCAAAGATGCCAATTCTCCCCAAATTGGTCTATAGGTTTAAGATTATTCCTTTCAAAATTCCACCAATTTTTAAATTTTGTTTTGTTGTTGTTTTGTAGATACAGTAAAATTTATTTTACTGAGGGTGTGTGTGTGTGTGTGTGTGTGTGTGTGTGTGTGTGTGTATTGGTGTGTTTTGGTTGAGATTAATCGCAGGAACTTGCACATTCTAGGCAAGTGCTCTACCACTGACCAAACTTATTTTAAAATTTATATGGAAAGGCCCAGGCCCTGGAATAACAAAAGCAATATTGACAAAGAAGAATGAAGTGGGAGAAAACACTCTACCTAATAGTAAGGATTAATATATACATCAACAGTAATCAAGATGGTATGTTATCTGTCTTCTATCAGAGGGATAGATATATAGATTAATGGAACATAATAGAGAACCCAGAAATAGACTAATGCAAATATGTTCAATTGATTTCTGACATATATTACAAAAGCAATTCTAAGGAGAAAAGATGACTTTTTAAACTAATGATTCTGAAGCAATTGTACATATGCTAGTGAAAAATAAATATTCACATGAATTAAATCAAAATAGGCCACTGATTTAAATGTATAACATAAGCCTATGAAACTTAGAAAGTCAAGCATGGTGGTACACTCCTATAATCCCAGTACTTGGAAGGCTGAGACTGGAGAATCGCAGGTTTGAGGCCAGTGTGTGGTAACTTAGCAATATTCTTTTTCAAAATTAAAAATTACAGTCAGGCGTGAGGGTACACACTTCTAATCTCAGTACTTGGGAGGCTGAGACAAGAGAATCACAGGTTCTGGGGGTATAGCTCAGAAATAGAACGCCCCTGGATTCAATTGCCATTCACACACACACACACACACACACACACACACACACACACACACACACACATATGGACTGGGGGTGAAGCTCAGAGGTAGAATGCCTCTGGCTGGGTTTCATCCTCAGTTCTACAACAAAAACAATGACAAAAACTTTTAGAAAAAAAAGAAAATCTTGAGGTTCTAGAACAAGACTGTCTCAGACACTATACTAAAAGCATGACCAATAAAAGAAGAAATTGATAAATTCTGCTTCATTCAAATTAAAATTTTATTTTTTTACAAAGATCATATGAAGAATATGGATATAGAAGTTACAGACTTGGAGAAAATACTTTTAAACTACATAAGACACATACCCAACAAAGGACAAATATGCAGGATATAGAAAAACTCTCAATTAAAAAAAACAGTATTAAAAAAATTGAACAATTAGAATCAACAATGGACAAAAGATACCAAGAGACATTTCATCAAAGAGAATATATAGATGGCAAATAAGCACATTAAAATGTCAACATCACTAGTCATTAAATAAATGTAAATCAAAGGTATCTTAAACTGAGTGCAGTGGCACACACCTATAATCCCAGTACTTGGGAGATGGAGACAGCAGAATTTGAGGCCAACCTCAGCAACTTAGGGAGACTTTGTTTCAAAATAAAAAATAAAATAGCGCTGGGGGTATATAGTCACTCTGGAAAACAGGTTGGCAGCTTCTTATGAAACCGAACAAGTATCTACTATATGGCCCAGAAATTACACTCTTGGTCATTTATACTACACATTTGAAAATTTGTGTTCATACAGAAATCTGTACATGAATATTCATAGATGATTTAAAAAAAAAAACCTGGAAACAATCAGATATCCATTGATGGATGAATGTTCAAACAAAGTCTATTACATTGTTACAATGGAATACAACTTAGTAATAAAAAGAAATGAACTTTTTTGTGTGGTAGTAGGGATGTAACTCAGGGCATTTTACCTCCAACTATGACCCCAGCCCCACTTTATTTTTATTTGGAAATAGGGCCTCACTAAGTTGCAGAGGGCCTCATTATGTTGCTGAAGCTGGCTTCGAATCTGCAATGCTCCTGTCTCAGCCTCCCAAGTACTGAGATTGCAGGTGTGTGCCACTATGCCTGGCAGAAATGAATTCTTGGTGCACTCAGCACCTTGGATATTTCCCCAATAAATTATGCTCAGTGAAAAGAATCCAGGGGCATTCTACCTCTGAGCTACATCCCTAGCCCTTTTTATTTTGTATTTTGAAATAAGGTCTGGCTAAGTTGCCCAGGCGGCCTCGAACTTGTGATCTTCCTGACTCAGCCTCCTGATTACTGGGATTACAGGTGTTCACCACCATTACAGGCTTTCCTAAGTGAATCGTGAGGAGATACATATAAAAAGGTAGAGCTCTAGCAGAGGAGACCAGGTTAGAAGTTATTTAACTGAAAATTTACTGTGATATCATGTAATTATTAAAATAATACAGAAGGAAAAGATGCACTTGTCTTTCTGGGTCTGACTTATCTTGCTTAACATGTTGCTCTCCAGTTCCATTTTACTGTCTATGACATTCTTCACAAATATATATGGAAAACAAAAGACCCAAAAGCACATCTATAATTCCAGTATTTGGGAGGCTGAGACAAAAGTTCTTCTGGCAAGTTTGAAGCCAGCCTTAGCAACTTAGTGAGACCCTGTTTCACAATACAAAATAAAAAGGGTTGGTGGTATTGCTAAGAGGTAGAATGCACTTGGGTTAACTCCCATGTATAAATAAATACATAAATAAATAAATATATTAAGAAAGAAAGAAAATTATACTATAAAACCATAGAAACAGACACAGCATGATATTAACATAAAAATAGACACATAGAACAATGGAATAGAATAAAAGGCACAAAGACAAATCCACAGAGCTACAATCATCTGAATCTTGGGAAATGTGCTGAAAACACATATTATAGAAAAAAGAGTCCTTTTAACAAATGGTGCTGGGAAAACTGGATATTCATATGTAGACCAATGAAACTACATCCCTATCTCTCACCTTGAACAAAAGTCAACTCAGAAGTGATCCAGAAACTTTGCAACTACAGGAAGAAAACACACTGGAAACATGGCTTCCACAAAAGGTATCCCGTGGCTAAACAAACAATTTTGAGAATCAATAAGAGTGGGGATATAGTTCAGTGGCAGAGCACTTGCTTAGTCTGCATAAAGCCCTTGGTTCAATCCCCAGTACTGTGAATAAAAGAAAAGGTAAAGAAAGAAAACAAGTCAGAAGTGGTGGTGCACACCTGTAACCCCAGTTCTTGGAAGGCTGAGATAGGAAGATCACAGGTTCAAGGCCAACCTCAGCAATTTAGGAAGACCTCATTTCATTCATTCATTCATTCGTTCATTCATTCATTCATTCATGGTACTGGGGATTGATTCCAGAGGCATTCTACTCCTGACCTACATCCCCAATCCTACTTTATTTTTATTCCGAAACAGGGTCTTCTTAGGTTGCTGAGTCCCATTACTTGCTGAGGCTGTCCTCCAACCTACAATCACCCTGTTTTTAGCCTTCTAAGTATTGAGATCACAGGTGTGTGCCACCACACCTGGTGGAAATCCTGTTTTAAAATAAAATAAAGTGGTGGTGCACACTTGTAATCCCAGTACTTGGGAAATTGAGACAGGTGGATTGCAGGTTTGTGGCTAGCTTCAGCAAATTATTAAGACCTTCCACAACTCAGTGAGACTGTGTTTCAAAATAAAAAAATAAAATAGGGCTGGAGGTGTAGCTCAGAGGTAGAATGCCCCTGTGTTCAATTTCCAGCACCAAAATAAAATGAAGTAAAATTATAAATAAAGGTCAGGCACACACTTGTAATCCATGTACTTAGGAGGCTGAGACAAGAGGGTCGCAAGTTCAAAGCCAGCCTCAGCAGCTCAGTGAGGCTCACATCAACTTAGCTAGACCATTTCTAAATAAAATAGAGATGGTGGTGCAGACTGGAAGTAGAATGCCCCTGGGTTCAATCCCTAGCACTATGAAAAAAATAAAAATTAAATTTAAAAGAGCAGGGGGTGTAGCTTATAAGTAGAATGTCCCAACGCTCCTGAGTTCAATCCCCATTACTAAAAACAAACCAAAAAAAATCAGAAAAAGGGATTGAATAAAGGTGGGCATGGTGATTCAGGCTTGTAATCCTAGTACTTGGGAGGCTGAGATAGGAAGATCACAGATTTGAACCTCCACAACTTAGTGAGACCTTGTTTGAAAATAAAAAATAGGGCTGGGGGTGTAGCTCAGAGGTAGAATGCCCCTGGGTTCAATCCCCAGTACCACAAAAAAGGGGTGATGGCATCAAATTAAAAAGCTTCTGTACAGAAAAAAAAACAATAGTCAGAAGAGAAACTACAAATTGGGAGAGAAACATTGACAGCTACTCTTCCGACAGAGGCCTAATATTCTGAATATATAAAGAGCTCAAAAAAGTTAACACTGAAAAATAAATAACAATAAATGAGTAAACGAACTAAACAGACAAGTCTCAAAAGATGTGCAACCGGGCATGGTGGGGTACATCTGTAATCCCAGTACTTGGGAGGCTGAGACAGGAGGATCACAGGTTTGAAGCCAGCCTCGGCAAATTAGTGAGGCCCTCAGCAACTTAATGAGACCCTGTTCCTTATTTCAAAATAAAAACTGAAATAAGGCTGGGGGTATAGCTCAAAGGTAGAATGCTCCTGGGTTCAAACCCCAGTACCACAACAAAACAAAAAGAAAATTAGGGTTGGGGGTGTAGTTTGGAGGTAGAATGTCCCTGGGTTCATTATCATTACCACAAAAAGAAGGAGGAGGAGAAGGAGGAGGAGAAGGAGGAGGAGGAAGGGGAGAGGGAGGGGAGGGGAGAGGGAGAGGAAGGGAGAGGGAGGAGGAGGAAAAGGAGAAGAGAAAGTGGCCAACAAATGTATGAAAAAATGTTCTACATCTTTAGCTATCAGGGAAATGTACATCTAAACTATACTGAGATTCCATCTAACTTCAGTTAAAATTGCAATAATCAAGAATACAAATAATGAAGGTAGATGTGGTGGCTCTTGCCTGTAATCCCAGTACTTGGGAGGCTGAGACAGGACGATCAAAGTTCAAAGCCAACGTCAGCAACTTAAGTGAGACCCCGTTTCCAAATAAAAAGGACTGGAAGTGCAGCTGTACATTAAACTGCCCTTGGGTTATATCCCCAGTATCAAAACAAACAAAATGCTTTAAGGCAGTGTGGTACAGTAGAAATAGGATCTTTTTTTTAATTATAATTTTTTTTTTCGGTACTGGGGATTGAACTCATGGGCATTCTACCTTTGAGCTATACCCCCAGCCCTATTTTTATTCTTTATTTTGAAACTGAGTCTCACTAAGTTGCGGAGTACCTCACTAGGTAGCTGAGGCTGGCCGCGAACCCGGATCCTCCAGTCTCAGCCTCCCAAATGCTGGGATTACAAGCGTGCACCACCATGCCCGGCTAATTATAATTTTTTATTGTAGTAATTCGTGCAATATAGCATACATCTTTGTTAAGTACTAGTTGTTAACAACATATTTGCACACAATTCTCATTTGACCCCTTCCCCAATTCCCACCCCATTCCCTCCCCCTCCCTCCCCCTCAGGTTCACTTCAGTGAGTGACCTTGATATGATTGTGTAAGTACATCATGTGCTTT
>PVLC010038724.1:0-14607 GCA_004027655.1 Graphiurus murinus | reverse complement strand
CTAAACCTACCAAGCAAGCAAAAAGATAGGAATAGCAATAAAAAGCTTTCCCTCAAAGAAAAATCCAGGTCCAGACAGATTCCCACCTGGAGTCTACAAAACCTTTATAAAAGAACTGAACCTAATCCTTCATAAATTAGTCTGTCAAATAAAAAGAGATGGAATTCTTCCAAAATTCCTTCTAAGAAGCCAGTATCACTTCAATACCAAAACCAAATAAAGATGCTTCCAGAAAATAAAGTTACAGACCAATATCCTTGAAGAACATAGAAGCAAAAATTCTAAACAAAATACTAGCAATATGCATTCAAAAACATATTAAGAAAATAGTACATTCTGACCAACTTGGTTTCATTCCAGGGATGCAAGGCTGGTTCAACATATGCAAATTAATACATGTAATTCACCACATACATAGAAGGACAAAAATCATGATCATCTCACTACATGCTGAAACATGCAACACCCATTCATGTTAAAAACACTGCAGAAGCTGGGTGTTGGTGGCGCATGCTTGTATAATCCCAGCACTGGGGAGGCTGAGACCAGAGGATCTGGGTTTGTGGCCAGCTTCAGCTACCTAGTGAGGCACTCTGCAACTTAATGAGACCCTGTTTCAAAATAAAGAATAAAAAATAAACCGGGCGTGGTGCCCACGCTTGTAATCCCAGCATTTGGGAGGCTGAGACTGGAGGATCCGGGTTCTCGGCCAGCCTCAGCTACCTAGTGAGGCACTCCGAAACTTAGGGAGACTTTGTTTCAAAATAAAGAATAAAAAATAGGGCTGGGGGTGTAGCTCAGAGGTAGAATGCCTCTGAGTTCAATCCCCAGTACTGCAAAAACAAACAAACAAACAAACAAAAAGAATAAAAAACAGGGCTGGGGGTATAGCTCTAAGGTAGAATGCCCCTGAGTTCAATCCATAGTAGAACAAAAGCAAACAAACAAATAAAAAACACTGCAGAAAATTGGAAGAGGAACTTATTGCAACATCACAAAGGCAATATAAAATCAACCCAAAGCTAGAAATGATACTGGATAGGGAAAAGCTGCAATAATTCCCTTTAAAATTAGGAACAAGACAAGGGTGTCCACCATCACCACTCCTTTTCAATATAGTACTAGAGACTCTAGTCAGAGTGATAAGGCAAGAGAAGGAAATCAAAAGAATACAAATAGGAAAATAAGAAATGAAATTATTTCTATTTGCAAATGAGATGACCTATATTTAGAAGATCCAAAAAACTCAACCGAAAGACTTCTGGATCTGATTAACAAATTTAGCAAAGTAGTGGAATACAAAATCAACCTACAAAAATCATTATCTTTTCTATATATCAACCATGAATCCACTGAAAAAGAAATCTGGGAAACAATTCCATTCACAATAACCTCACTAAAATAAAAAATAAAATACTTAGGAATACATCTAACCAAGGAGGCAAAAGACCACAACAATGAAAATTATAAAACACTAAAGAAATAAATTGAAAAAAATCTTGGAAGATGGAAAGACCTCCCATGCTCTTGGATAAGCAGAATATTAACAAAATTAAATATTATCATAATTTAATAGTATCAAAATGGCCATTCTACCAAAAGTGGTTTACAAATTCAATGCAATTCCTACTAAAATACCAATGTCATTCTTTACAGAACTAGAAAAATCAGTCCTAAAATTCATTTGGGAAAATAAAAGACCCAGAATAGCCAAAGTGATTCTAAGCAATAATAATCATGCAGGAAAGCTGGGCATGGTGGCGCACTCTTGTAATCCCAGTACTTGGGAGGCTGAGTTAGGAGGATCATAGGTTCTCGGACAGCCTCAGCAACTTGTGAGGCCCTCTGCAACTTAGTGAGACCCTGTTTCAAAGTAAAGAATAAAAAATAGGGCTAGGGGTGTAGCTCAGAGGTAGAATGATGACTTTGGGTTCCATCCCTAGTAACACACACACACACACACACACACACACACACACACACAAAGAACCATGCAGGAGGCATCATAATCCCTGACTTCAAATTATACTATAGAGCCATAGTAATAAAAACAGCATGGTACTGGCATAAAAACAGACACATAGATCAATGGAACAAAATAAAAGATACAGAAACAAATCCACACATTTATAGCCAATTGATTTTTTACAAAGGTGCCAAAAACATATGCTGGAAAAAGACAGCCTTTTCAACAAATGGTGTTGGGAAAATTGGTTATCCATTTATAGAAAAATGGAATTAAACCCTAACCTCTCAGCCTGTACAAGAGACAACTCAAGATGGATTAAAGACCTCGAAATTAGGCCAGAGAATTTGAAATTACTAGAGAAGGGGACAAGGCTAACACTCCAACATAAAGGCACTGATAGAAACTTAAGACTCTCAAAGCTCAGGAAATTAAAACAAGAATTAATACATAGGATGGCATTAAATTAAAAAGTTTCTGTGCAGCAAAGGAAACCATGAAGAGTAAAAAGAGAGCTCCTACAGAATGAGAGAAGATCTTTGCCAGCTACTCCTCTGATAGAGGACTAATATCTAGAATATATGAAGAACTTAAAAGACTTAACATTAAAAAAACTAATCAAGAAATGAACAATTGAACTAAACAGACACTTCACAAAAGAAGAAACACAAATAGACGATAAATATGTGAAGAAATGTCCAACATTATCAGCAATCAGGGAGACACAAATCAAAACTACACTGAGATTCCATCTAACCCAATTAGAATGGTAATTATGAAGAATACAAACAACAATAAATGCCAGAGAGGATGTGGGGAAATATAAACTCTTATTGACTGCTACAAATTAGTGCAGCTACTATGGAGATCATTGTAGAGATTCCTCAGAAAACTGGGAATGGATTCACCATATGATCCAGCTATACCACTCCTGGGTATCTTTCCAAAGGGATTGAAATCAGAGAATTATAGTAATGCATGCATATCTATGTTTATAGCAGCACAATTCACAATAGCCAAATCACGGAACCTGTTGGGAGCCATCTTAGAACCGCATCCTGAGATTAACCCCTTGGACCAACTTGGCTGAGTACAGAGTACTGGCTGAGTAGAATTTACAGACAAATTCCAAGGAACCTGATGTGATCGTTAATAGTGTGGACTTTCATGTCTTCTCCAACTACCAGTAATGTTAACCCTTCCTTCCTCTAAGTTCGTCCCATGACTGCCCTGCTGTCTTTCCTTATCTTGACCTGTGACAATTTGCTGGCCCCTGTGTTTGATCATTTTTATGATGCTTTGTTTAAACCTTCAATAAAAGTGAAGTGCTGGCTGCAGATGGACAGGAGAATTTCCTGCCTCCTCTTCAGACACCCCAAATATTAAAAATAATTTTGGACCCAGAGTTGTTTATGCAGGGGACTTCAGCAAGCAGCATCCTTGGCAATCAGTTCAACACAGGAACCAACCTAGGTGTCCGTCAACAGATGAATGGAGTGTAAAACTATGGGATATACAACAATGGAATTCTACTCAGCAATAAAGAAGAATAAAATTACATCATTTGCAGGAAAATGGATGACCTGGAGAACATTATGTTAATGAGATTAGCCAGTCACAGAAAGTGAAGAGTCATATGTTTTATCTATTATGTGGAAGCTAGGGAGCAGTTGGGATACAAGAAGGAACTTCAGCTAACAGAAGAGAAACCCCAGTGGAGCGACAGAGGGGGTCTAGAGGAGAGTGGTGGTAGGGTAGGAGGAGAGTTAATGAAGGAAATATTTCCACTGATGTGATATACATAGGTGGCTTTATCAATGCCAGTCTCAGTGTCATGTATGGGGAAGGGGAAGAGATGGGGAGGGAGCTAGGGGGAAGCTCACCAAGTGCTGTGTGCATGTAAGTCCCTATCACTCTGAACTACATTATGATGTGAGATTACAATGCACCAATAAAAGTATAGTTTTTAAAAAGTATAAAAAGAATACCAATGTCATTCTTCACAGAACTAGAAAACCCGGTCCTAAATTTCATATGAAAAAACAAAAGACCCAGAATAGCCCAGGCAATTTGGAGCAATAAGAACCATGCAGGAGACATCACAATACCTGAGCTATAGTAAAACTACAGAGTCTTAGTACATAGCATATAGTAATACTACAGAGCTATAGTGACAAAAATAGCATGGTATTGAAACAAAGATAGTCACATAGACCAACAAATAGAAGATACAGAAAGAAATCCTTATACATATAGCCAGTTGATTTTTGACAAAGGAGCCAAAAGCATACACTGGAGAAAATTAATTCACACATCGTGACTCACTTATGTCAATTACCCTGAGTTCTGTTAGCTATCCTCAAAGGAGTAGCTGCTGATCTGGCAACAGAGGCCACATGAAAGATCTGGAAAGGTGGCAGGACACCTGACTGGGAATTCATTGACTTGTGAAATACTTTGAGCACTGTTATTTACCCCATCTAGGAACAGTTACACAGGAGAGGTATCTGTTTATAAGACAACAGAGGCCACTATTGTTATACCAGATGTTACCAAACATCGCTAGGTATGGTGGCGCATGCCTGTAATCCCAGTACTTGAGAGGCTGAGACAGGAGGATTGCAGGTTCGAAGCCAGCCTCAGCAATTTAGCAACACCCTCAGCAACTTAGTGAGACCCTGTTTTAAAAGAAAAAATAAAATAGGGTTGGGGGTGTAGCTCAGAGGTAGAAAGCCCCTGGGTTTAAGCCCCAGTACTCCTGTACTCCTCCCCCCCACACAAAGTTTGGTGGTCTTCAGAAACTTTTCCCCATCTATTCAATGTATAATGAAATGAGGTTTTTTTTTTTCTTCTGGGGATTGAACCTAGGGGTAGTCTACTATTGATCTGCATCCTGGCCCTTTTTATTTTATTTTATTTTTTACTTTGAAACAAAGTCTTGCTAAATTTCTGAGGCTGGCCTCAAGCTTACTTGAGCTCCTGTCTCATCTCCCAAGAACTGGGATTACAGGTGTGCACCACCCCACCCAAATAGGCAGGGATTACTTTTTTAAAATTTTTTTATTGGTGCATTGTAATCATACATCTTTGTTAGATACAAGCTGGTAAAGGCATACATGCACACATTTTTCATTTAACCTTTCCTCAATTCCTGCCCCACTCCCTTGCCCTCCCTCCTTCTCAAGTTCAGTTTAGTGGTTGACTTTGATATGTTTGTGAAAGTACATCATGTACATTAGGGTGTCCCTCCCCCATCATCTTCAGTTAAGTCACCTTTGTAAGGTATCTTCTTCTTCATCTAGAGTCTTTCTTATGTCCCACTTTCTCCCTAGCTTCCACATATTAGGGAGAACATTCGATTTTTAACTTTTTGTGACTGACTAATCTCACTTAGCATAATGTTTTCCAGTTCCATCCATTTCCCTGCAAATGACATGATTTTGTTCTTCTTTGTGGCTGAGTAAAATTCCATTGTGTACATATCCCATAGTTTTGTAATCCATTCATCTGTTGATGAACATCTTGGCTGCTTCTATAGTTTGGCAATTGTGAATTGTGCAGCTATTAACACAGATACACATGCATCGGCCTGATAGTTTGGTTTCCGTTCTTTTGGGTAGATACCTAGAAGTGGTATTGCTGGATCATATGGTAGGTTCATTCCCATTAGTCTGAGGATCCTCCATACTGTTTTCCAAAGTTGTTGCAGTAATCTGAAATCCTACCAACAATGTATTAGGGTTCCCACTTCTCTACACCCTCACCAGCATTTGTTGTTGTCCTATTTTTTAGTCTTTATTTTGAAACAGGGTCTCACTAAGTTTTGGAGGGCCTCACTAAGTAGCTGAGGCTGGCTGTGAACCCAGATCCTCCAGTCTCAGCCTCCTAAGTACTGGGATTACAAGTGTGCACCACCACGCTCAGCTTCTGATTTTTAAAGATTGATTTCATATCCAGACAACTTGCTGAGTTTGTTGATCAGTTCTATAAGTTTTTTGGTTGACTTTTTGGATCCTCTAAGTATAGTATCATGTCTTCTGAAAAAAGGGATAGTTTTAGTTCTTCTTTTCCTATTTTTACACCTTTGATTTCCTTCTCTTGCCTTATTGTTCTGGCTAGAGTTTCAAGTACTATATTGAACAGAAGTGGTGATAATGGACATCCTTGTCTTCTTCCTGTTTTTAGTGGGAACTCTTGCAGTTTTTCACCATTTAATATGATGTTGGCTGTAGGCCTACTGTATATTGCCCTTATGATGTTGAGGTATGTTCCTTCTATTCCAATTCTCTGCAGTGCTTTTAGCATGAACGGGTGTTAGATTTTATCAAATGCTTTTTGAGCATCTATTGAAATGATCATGTGATTTTTGTCTTTGGTTTTGTTTATGTGGTGAATTACATGGATTGTTTTCTGTATGTTGAACCAGTCTTGCATCCCTGGGATGAACCCAACTTGGACATCAAGTTTTCTTGATGTGGTTTTGAATGCACTTTGCTAGTATTTTGCTTGGCAGTTTTGTGTCTAAGCTCATCAGTGATATAGGCCTATAGTTTTCTTTTCTTGAGCCATCTTTATTTGACTTTGGTATTAATGTGATGTTGGCTTCATAGAATGTGTTTGGGAGAGTCCCATTTCTTTATATTTCATGGAATAGTTTGAGGAGTATTGGGATTAGCTCTTCTATAAAGGTTTTATAAAATTCACTTGGAAAACCATCTGACCCTGGGTTTTTTTTGATGGTTAACTCTTTATTGCTGTTTCTATCTCTTTGATTGCTATTGGTCAGTTTAAGTTTTCTATATCTTCTTGACTCAATTTAGGAAAGTTATATGTGTCTGGAAATTTGTCAATATATTCTAGATTTTCCATTTGTTGGACTAGAGTTTTTCAAAGTAGTTTCTGATGATCCTCTGGATTTCCACAGTCAGTGGTAATATCACCTTTTTCATCTCTTATTTTGTTAATTTGGATTGATTCTCTCTTTCTTTTGGTTAGGTTGGCTAAAGGTCTATCTATCTTGTTTATTTTTCAAGAAACCAACTTTTGATTTTGTTGATTTTCTGTATTTTTTTTATTCTCTACCTCATTAATTTCTACTCTGTTTTCATAATTTCCTGTCTGGGTTAGACTGTTCCTGTTTTTCAAGGGCTTTGAGCTCTGTTATTAGGTTATTTATTTGGTGATTTTCTATTCTTCTTATATAAGCACTCAGTGCTATAAATTTTCCTCTTAGTACTGCCTTCAAGATGTCCCAGATATTTTGATACGTTGTGTCTCCATTTTTTTTTTTTTTTTTGGTTTCTAGGAATTTTTAAATTTCTCCCCTTACTTCTTCTTTGACCCATTCCTCATTCAGCAGTGTGGTGTTCAGTCTCCATGTGTTTACATGGTTACTCTGGATCTTCTTAGAGTTGATTTCTAGTTTCATTCCATTGTGGTCTGGAAAGATGCAGGAAATTATGTTACATTTTTTAAATTTGCCAGTGCTTGCTTTGTGGCTCAGAATGTGGTCTATTTTGGAGAAGGTTCCATGGGCAGCTGAGAAAAATGTGAATTCAGCTGTAGTTGGGTGAAATAATCTGTATGTGTCTAATAGGACCATTTGGTTTATGGTATTCTTTAGGTCTGAGGCATCTTTACTGACCTTTTGTCTAGAAGATGGGTCTAGTGGTGTGATAGGAGTATTGAAATCTCCCAGTAATATTGTATTGGGATCTATGTGTGACTTTATATAATGAAAAGGTTGTTTTATGAAAGTGGCTGTACCTATGTTTGGGGCATAAATGGTGACAATTGCTAGTTCCTCTTGCTGAATTATTTCTTTTACTAGTAAAAACTGAGGTGCTTTCTCTCTTCTGATAAGCTTAGGCTTGAAGTCTAATTTATCTGATATCATAGTTGCTACTCTTGCTTGTCTTCGAGTTCCATTGGCATGGATTACCTTACTCCAGCCCTTCACCTTTAGTTTGTGGGAATCTTTGCTTGTAAGGTGTGTTTGTTGCAGGCAGTATATAGATGTATTATGGGTTTTAATCCATTTTTCCACCTTGTGTCTTTTTATTGGGGAGTAGAAGCCATTTATATTCAGTGTGATTATTGAGAGATGATTTTTAATTCCTAACATTTTGAGTTTTGACTTCTGTTTGAGGTACTGTTTGTTCTTTGCTTAGTTGTTTGCTTCCTGGAAATTATTGTTTCTCTGATTCTGATGTTTACTTCTTCTTTGTAGTTAATCTCTTTGAGTATTTTCTCTAGTGCTGGTTTGGAAGACATAAATTCTTTCAGTTTCTGTTTGTCATGGAAGGTTTTTATTTTCCCGTGAATTTTGTCAATTTTGACAAAGAGATAGTTTTGCTGGATAGGAGAATCTTGGCTGCGAGTTATTTTCTTTTAGAGTTTGGAATATGTTGTTCCAGTCCCTCCTAGATTTCATGACTTGATTTGGGAGGTCTGGAGTGATTCTAATTGGTTTGCCTCTAAATGTCACTTGGCCTTTTACTTTTGTTGCCTTTAGAATTCTCTCCTTAGCCTCTACATTAGTCAACCTGATTATTATGTGGCGTGGTGAACCTCTTCTTTGGTCTTGTCTCAAGGGAGTTCTATATGTTTCCTGTACCTGTGTGTCAACTTCTCTTTCTATGTTTGGAAAATCCTCTGATATTACTTTGAAAAGATGGTTTATTCCATTAGTATCAACTTCTAATCCCTCTTCTATGCCTATTATTCTTAGGTTAGCTTTTTTAAAATTGGCCTAGATCTCATCAATGTCCAATTCATGCTGTTGAATGTTTTTTTCTAAATTATGTACTAGCATTCATTTTTGGAATGGTCATCTTCTAAGAATGATATTCTATTTTCCATGTGGTCTAATCTCCTTATTGTTGTTCAGGGTGTCAGATTCTTTGTTTCTTTGTTCCTTTATTTCTTTCCAGCTCTCCCTGCATTCTTTTCAGAAATCTTGTATCATGTCTACATTAAAGGTCTGAATTGTTCTTCTGGTAATCTCTGCCATTCTGTGTTGGTGAGTTCTGTTATTATAGGATTGTGGTAGTTCATTATTTCTTTGCTATTTTTCCTTCCCATGATTTTCCTGTTCTTAAGTTTATGTCTTTGCTGCTTTTGCAAGCTTTCTCTCAATTTATGGCTTCTTTCTTTCTTTTTTCGGTACTGGAGATTGAACTCAGGGGCATTCTACCTCCGAGCTACACTCCCAGCCCTATTTTTTATTCTTTATTTTGAAACAAGGTCTCACTAAGTTGCGGAGTGCCTCACTAGGTAGCTGAGGCTGGCCGCGAACCCGGATCCTCTGGTCTCAGCCTCCCAAATGCTGGGATTACAAGCGTGTGCCACCATGCCTGGCTTATAGGTTTTTTTATTTTTATTTTCTCTCTGTGTGTAGTATCTTGTGCTGAATTGCAATTACTCTAGGACTTCTTCTGCCCACTGTAATGGTGCCATTGGTGGGTTTGAAGTGTTGACTTCTAGGATCTGTTCGTTGCTTCTGTTATGGGGATTCATCTCAGAGGCATGAGTAGGACTGCTTGTGGCCTCTACGTTTTTAGGCCTCGATGTGGAATGTGTTGAACTATTCATTCTCTCAGCAGAGATGAGTTTATCCTTGGTGTTTGGCAGTCATTTCTGGTGGTTCACCTCTCTGGTCCAACCTCTGCAGTAGGAATTTAGAGGTGTCCACTGGTATATACAAGGACAGGTTGTGTTCTGCGGTGAAGGTTGGGTGAGGCGGGAGAAGCCATAGTGATGAATGCAAGAAGAGGGTAAAGTAGAAGGTATGATCGAGTGGAATAAGAGTTTGAGTGTGTTGAGGTGATATATGGTAGAGATTAGGGATAGTGGATATGTGGGGGGATTCTAGTAGTCAATGTAGAGTATTTAAGAGTAGTGGTATGAAATGATCTTGATATAAGACAAGGAAAAAAGGAAAAAGGAAAGAGAAGAAAAGTGTTGAGGAGAATAATATAGATAGGAGAGAGGGAGACAAGCTTGTAAAAGGGATGAGGAAGAGAGCCAACAACTGAGCAAAACATAACAAAGCAACCCACCATCCAAACAAACAAACATAAATAAAACAAAGCAATACAAAACAAAAACAGAGTAAAAAATAAAAACAAAAACGTAAACCCTGCAAATATATAAGTACAGAGCTGACTGGGCCTCTGCAGTCCTTTTGGATCTGTGTGGATATTTTCAGCTTTTAAATGTCTGCTCACTATATTAGGTTTTCAAGCATGTTTCAGGCATTCTTATTTGCTTTCTCATTAGTGCAGGCAGGGAGTTTTGCTGGTGCCTCTCCTGCTGCAAGCTTGTGTCTCTGAACTCTCCACAGGGCCTGTGCCTGTGCTGCTCTTGTCTATGTAGGCAGCAGGTGTCACTGGATTTGGACCCAGTGTAAGCCTGAGGCTCCACACTCTCCACAGGGCCTGTCTCTCTCTCTCTGCCTTTGCTTGTGACAGGTGTGCAGTCTAAATGCTGGGCATTTTCCAGGGTGCTGTAAGGTCTCTATGCCCTGTGTGCCCTGGGTCCCTCCCACACTTCTGCTCCTATCCAATCGCTAGAAGAGCAGGCGACCAAGTTTGTTGTTTGCACAGGGGTCCCCAGTTGTGCAGTTAACTTACAATTGAGTGTTGCTCTGGCTCAGGAGGGAGAGGTGAGCTGGGGTGGCCCTTTGCTCAATCCCCAGTGCGGGCTCCTTTGCTCTTCCTGGTCCCCTTTCTGGGTTCTGTTCAGCTGTGCTGCAGGCTTAAGCTGGTCATCCCAGGTGTTCCAGTTACTGTCAATCATGCAGGGATATGTTGCCTGATTAGGGTGTGGAGTTCTGGAGTTGCTTACTCCACATCTGGTTGCTGGGTATGCAGGAGGTCAATAGATGTCTCAGTGCTAGTAAACCCCGCTCCTGGTGGCTGGCTCAATGGTGGCCGCCGCTCCGTGGAGCTCGGGCTCCTTTGCTCTTCCTGGTCCCCTTTCTGGGTTCTGTTCAGTTGCGCTTCAATTTTCATTCATTACTTTGTTCACTTTTTTTGCTGTCTTTTTTTTTTTTTTTTTTTTGCGGTATTAGGGATGGAACCCAGGGGCATTCTACCTCTGAGCTACATTCCTCATCCTACTTTTTATTCTTTATTTTGAAATAGGGTCTCACTAAGTAGCTGAGGCTGGCCGCAAATCTGCGATCCTCCTGTCTCAGCCTCTCAAGTACTGGGATTACAAGCGTGCGCCACTGGTATTACTTTTAATCCAAGGTTCAGTTTCTAAGGATTCAGTGTAGTGGAGAAAAGTCAAATGCGCTCTCCAGGGCTCCTTTCCTTAGATTGTTGACAGATTCTCTAATTTCTATACTGTTGCTTCATTTCTTTATGCTATTAGACTCTGTTCTGTGTTTCATTACATTTAGGATTTTGTGTGTGTGTGTGTGCATGTGTGGTACTGGGGATTGAACTCAGGGGCATTCTACATCCGAGCTATACCCTCAGCCCTATTTTTTATTCTTTATTTTGAAACCGAGTCTCACTAAGTTGCGGAGTGCCTCACTAGGTAGCTGAGGCTGGCCGCGAACCCGGATCCTCCGGTCTCAGCCTCCCGAATGCTGGGATTACAAGCATGCGCCACCACGCCCAGCCCTATTTTATTTTTATTTTGAAACGGATTCTCTCTAGGTTGATGAGAGTCTCACTACTTGCTGAAATGGGGCTGTCCTGGAACCTGCAATCCTCCTGTCTCAGCCTTACAAGTACTGGCATGCACCACCACACCCAGCTCTACATTTTAGGATTATAGTTGAGAATTTTGGCCTCAAGGTGATCAACTAAGTTGTATCTCAAATAAAATATTTTCCTTCCCACTATTCATCTGTCATGATTGCTGGTCTCCAGATGTGTAGCAGAAAGAGACAGAAGTCAATTGTTTAGGAAATGCAGTAGCTCATAGAATACCACTGCAGAGTCAGGACCAAATATCACAGGAGGTTTGTGGAATTCAGAACTATAATTTTGGGAAAAGTGTATGGTTTGTTACCGACTATTCCAGGAGAACCAGGATTACCTATTGGACCATTGGTAGCCAATCTTTTCTTGTTATTATTATTATTATTTTATTTTTGGTACTCCCCAGAGTACCAAAGAGCATTCAACCCCAAGAGCATTCTACCTTCGAGCTACAATCCCAGCCCTTTTTGTTTTTTATTTTAAAACAGAGTTTTGCTAAGTTGCTGAGGGCCTCTGTTAAATTGCTGAGGCTGGTCTCCAGCTTGTGATCCTCTTGTCTCAGCTTCCCAAGAACTGGGATTATAGGCATGTGCTACCATACTTGACTGATAATCTTGTTTTTAAAAGGTGAGCCTAAAGCTGGGCATGGTGGTGCATGCCTATAATCCCAGTTCTTGGGATTCTCAGACAGGAGGATGGCAGGTTCAAGGTCAGCCTTGGCAACTTAGAGAGACCCTGTCTCAAAAATAAATAAATAAATAAGCCTGGTGGGATAGCTCACTAGTAGAGTACCCTTGGATTCCATCTCCAGTGCCAAAAATAAAAATTTAGAACTAAATAAAATGACAAATTTAGAGCAGGTATTGGCAAGCTAGACCTGTGAGCTGGTAGGTGTCCTGTTTTGGTAAATAAAGTACCCTTGGAACACAGCCATGTCCCTTCATTTACATATGGTCCACATTGGCTTCTCTGCTAGGAGCGAGTTCAGTAGAGTAGTTGAGCTAGAGATCTGAAAAGCCTGAACTATTCATTCTCTGGCCTCTGGCAGAAAAACTTTGCTGGCGTGGAATATGGCCTGCTGAGTCTTATCATGTGGAAGTGTTCAGCCCTGAGCTTGTCTCCATGAATTACCATTTCAGAGCTGCGAGTACATTCAGCCAGAAATGCTCAGGGCTATGGCCCTGCACTGCCCTCCGGACTGATCTTCTGTTCAGGTACAGGGCCTCTCTCTCCAATGATTTCCTTCTCTGTACCTGCCTGGGCTCTGGGTGACTGCGTGGGCCCTGATCGTCCAGGTCCAGGCAGTACCAGAGCCCAGGCCGCGGCAGCGAAACCACAGCTCGTGTCAGCCCAGGGACACCTATGCAGTCTTTCTACTGGACCTGTGGTGACCAGTGACAGAAAACAACAAAGACAGGGAGCTCAGCTGCTTTTTCAGACTGGAGCTGCAGGGAAGCAAAAGCCAGAGGTTAGCACAAAACACCTGTCCTCACAACTTAGAGATTTAGATGGCTCTGATAAGTTGCTCAAAAACTTCTTTCCAACTTCCTCCCTTCTCTATTCCCCTATTTCCTTATAACCAACAATGCAGTCTACCTGAAGCACACAGCTCTCCCTTGTTTGTTGTACAATCCCAAGGTGAGTTGCCAACCATCTCTCCACCAACGGGGTCACCGGGAACAAGCCCCATGGTGGCCGGATATTTAGCGATTCTCTCCTTTCTTTTATTTTCTTTCCCCCACTCCACAACCCTCTCTCACACCGAAGCTTTGCAGGGGCCACACTGTCACATGGCAAAGCTGGCACAGGTGAGAAAAGGCTCAGCAGGAAGCAGGCAGGCCTGGAGATGGCATGGGAGCCGGGGAGCCGAGCTGTTCTGAGTTAACCCTGACTCTGCCAGCATTTCATGACAGAACACTGGTACTGCAGCGACGACTTTTTATTTAGTGCCTACTATGTTTGCAGCCCTCATGTCCCTTGCAGTCCATGCTTAACAGAGCAAACTATCTCAATCTGTCTTCTAAACTGCCCCCCCCTCTCTGTTGTTGTGTGTGTGTGTTACTAGAGATTAAACCCAGGGCCATTCTACCTCCAAGCTAGACCTCCAACCATATTATATTATATTATATTATATTATATTATATTATATTATATTATATTATATTTTGAAACTGGTCTCTCTAAGTTGCTGAGAATCTCACTAAGTTGCTCAGTCTCACCTCAAACCTGAGATCCTCCTGTCTCAGCTTTCCAAGCATTGGGATTACAAGCATGCACCACCACACCTGATTTGAACCCAACTCTTATAGATAATGGTTTCAATAATTGGTTTTCACAGAGGAGAGTGGGGGTATTCAGCACCGAAATCATGAGCATTTTACTCATGAGAATGCCATATTCAATGAGCTCTAATATAGTAAGCACAAATTCGTGCTCAACACATGGCAAAGCGGCCTGCCTTGAGCACTAAGGTCAGGGTGTGCTGCGATTTCTTGTTGCTTGCCCCCAGCTTGGCATTTGCTTCTGAAGCTGAGGCTAGAAGCAGAGACCTGGGCTTTCTCACTGTTCTCTGGGCTCTTCTAATGTCTCAGACCCTTGGGGAGCTGGAGACTTCCTCTGGCTGCCATCTCTGCTCTAACTCAAATTACAGAACTCACCAAAAATGACCAGCAACAACCACAGCAGCATGGGGGCTCATCCAGCCGTTTGAGAGGAGATTGCCACCTGGGCCCTGTGAGCACAGAATGAAAAGTGCCTCTCAAAGTAGGTTGTGTATAATTAGTTCAAAAAGGAAGTAGAAGAGTCCTGCAATGCTTGACCACTGTCTCTTGCATCCTGGGGGCACTAAGACACTTAGAGATGATCCTCTCAGTGCAGATGAAAGTCTGCATCTTGGCACTACTGATGATAGCACTTACACACAGC
>PVLC010038723.1:0-14604 GCA_004027655.1 Graphiurus murinus | reverse complement strand
AAAAAAAAAAAAAAAAAAAAAAAAAAAAAAAGAATGAACAAATGGGATAACATTAAATCAAAACGCTTTTGTACAGTAAAAGAGACAATCCACAGAGTGCAGAGACAACCTACAGAATGGGAGAAAAATCTTGGCTGGTTATTCATCTAAATGATTATTAATATCCAGAATATAGAAAGAACTCAAAAATGTTACCAACAAAAGAACAAACAACCCAATCAATAAATGGGCAAATGATCTGATCATGTGCTTCTCAAAAAAAGAAGCCGGGAGTGGTGGCACGCTCCTGTGATCGATCCCAGTACTTGGGGGGCTCAGACAGGAGGATCGCAGGTTTGAGGCCAGCCTCAGCAACATAGCAAGACTCTCAGCAATCTAGTGAGACCCTGTTTCAAAACAAAAAACTAAAGTAGGCCTGGAGGAGTAGCTTGGAGGTAGAATGCCCCTGGGTTCAATCCCCAGTAACACATACACACACACACACACACACACACACACACACACACGTACAAATGGCCAAGAAATATGTGAAAGAATGCTCAATATTTTTAGCCATCAGGGAAATGCTAATCAAAACTACACTGATATTCTACCTCACCCATCATAATGGCTCTGATTAAGAAAAATAACAGATGCTAATAAGGATGTGGGGAAAAGGAACGCTTATACACGGTTGGTGGGAATATAAACTAGTTCAGCCACTATGGAAATCAATATGAAGGTTCCTCCAAAAAGCCGTGATCCAGCTCTACCACCCCTGGTTGTACACCCAAAGGAAATGAAGTTAGTGTACGAGAGAGATCCCGGCATACCTAGCTTTAGTGCAGCGCTATTCACAATGGCCAATTCTGAAATCAGCCTCCAACAGATGCATGGATAAAGAAAATGTGGTATATAGGCACAGAGGAGTATTACTTAGCCATAAAGAATGAAATACTGCAGTCGTCAGGAAAATGGACAGAACGGGAGGTCATCATATTAAACAAACAAGCCAGACACAGAGAGACAAGTGTCACATGTTTTCTCACATACGTGGAAACTAAAAAAAAAAAAAAAAGAAGAAAAGAAAAGCACGCGTTTATAATCCCAGTAATTGGGAGGCTGAGACAGGAGGATCGCAGGTTCGTGGCCAGCCTCAGATACTTAGTGAAGCTGTTGGCATCTTACACCCTGTTTCCAAATAATAAAAAGGGCTGGGGATGTAGCTCGAAGGTAGAATGCTTCTGGGTTTAATCCCCAGTTCAAGAAAGAAAGAAAGAAAGAAAGAAAAGAGAGAGAGAGAGAGAGAGAGAGAGAGAGAGAGAGAGATAGCTGTCTCTAACAGTTTGTTCCTTCGTTTCGGTGCTGGGATTGAGCCAGGCCTTGCACATGCGGTGACCGGCTCTCTTTCTGAGCCCCTATGTGCCCCTCCTCTCCCTACCTCACTGTGAGCAGCCTCCCAATCTCTCCCTCTCTCTACTAGGGATTAAACTCAGGGGTGTTCTATATCTGAAGCAGGGTCTTGCTAAGGTGCTGAGGGCCTCGCTAAGTTGCTGAGGCTGGTCTCCAACCTGCAATCCTCCTGTCTCAGCCTCCCAAGTACTAGAGTTTCGGGTATGCGCCACCACGGCCGGCTTAGCCTCTCAGTCTCTTAACGCTGGCTCCACTGTTTTGTCCCACACAGATCCTCCCTCCCCTCTGCTCCTAAATCATTCCCCTTCCCATGGTGTCTAGAATCAAGAACTCAGGCAGCTCTCCTTCTGCATCTGCCTCTTGCCATGGGATGCCTCATACTATACAACATGTGTTGTCAGATATTCCGTAAAGCAATGTTTCTCAAGCTTCTTACAAATCATAATCCACAACCGAGAAACATTTCTACATCATGCTTTATGATGAATCTACACGTGCATGGAACAGTTCTGCACAAATAACACTTGGCCCTCGGGGCTGGGATGCATTCTGATTCTTTTTCTTTCGACCCTGCTTTGTTCTTCTCTGCTCAAATGAATTTTATTCTCTTGCACTAAAGAAGAAAAGTTGGTCTATATTGATTTTACTGTCTGGTAAGAGAAAACTGTTGGAGTTTGACAAATCTGCAATAAAGTCTTTGTGGACAGGAACTGGACCACAGAGCGTTCCATGATAGAAGCTCAATAGGTACTTAATTTGATTAAGGGGCTGCCTCTCCTACTAATGACGAGGAGAAACAGACCAGTGATTAGGGGCCTGGCTGCCCGGGTCGGCCAAACAGGCTTTCCTGGGATATCCCACTAGACTGAAGGTTTTCTTTCTTTCTACCTTCCTTCCTCTTTCTCTTTCTTTCTGTCCTCTTTCTCCTCCTTTTTTTTTTGGCACTGGAGATTGAACCCAGGGACATTTTACCTTCCAGCTACACCTCCAACCCTATTTTTTTTTTTTTTAATGCGGAGGAAAGTTTTCTGTTCCAACCATTTTTATTTTATTTATTTATTTATTTATTTATTTATTTATTTATTTATTTATTTATTGCAGTACTGGGGATGGAACCCAGGGGCATTCTACCTTTGAGCTACACCCCCAGCCCTATTTTTTTATTCTTTATTTTGAAGCAGGGTCTCACTAAGTTGTGGAGTGCCTCACTAAGTAGCTGAGGCTGGCTGAGAACCCGGATCCTCCAGTCTCAGTCTCCCAAATGCTGGGATTACAAGCATGCGCCACCACGCCTGGCTCCTATTTTTTTATTCTTTATTTTGAAGCAGGGTCTCACTAAGTTGTGGAGTGCCTCACTAAGTAGCTGAGGCTGGCTGAGAACCCGGATCCTCCAGTCTCAGTCTCCCAAATGCTGGGATTACAAGCGTGCGCCACCACGCCTGGCTCCTATTTTTTTATTCTTTATTTTGAAACAGGGTCTCACTAAGTTGCGGAGGGCCTCACTAAGTTGCTGAGGCTGGCTAAGATCCTGCGATCCTCCTGTCTCAGTCTCCCAAGTACTAGGATTACATACATGAACCACCATGCCCGGCTTAGACTGAAGATTTTCAACTAAGGAGGAAGGTGTAACCCCCAGGGGTGCATAAAAAAAATCTCTGGCGGAAGCTAGAACTCTGGAGGCTGTGAACGGCCTCTGTAGTGTGGACAAGTGTATTTCATAGTATAACTCTATATTTGGAATGCAAAAATACCTATTTTTTTGTAATGCAAAATTAAAGGATAGTGAGAAAGAGGTCAGCAAACTCTTCGGGTCAATTTCATGCAGGGGAGAATTGTAGCTGATCAAAAATCAGAGCTGGGAGTGGTGGCACATGCTTGTAATCCCAGTACTTGGGAGGCTGAGACAGGAGGATCGCAGGATCTTAGCCAGCCTCAGCAACTTAGTGAGGCCCTCTGCAACTTAGTGAGACCCTGTTTCAAAATAAAGAATAAAAAATAGGGCTGGGGGTATAGCTCGGAGGTAGAATGCCCCTGAGTTCAATCCCCAGTACCCCCCCCCCACAAAAAAAATCAGCTTTAGCCAGGGTTGGTGGCGCACGCTTGTAATCCCAGTACTTGGGAGGCTGAGATGGGAGGATCACAGGTTCAAAGCCAGCCTCAGCTACTTAATGAGGCCCTCTGCAACTTAGTGAGACCCTGTTTTAAAATAAAGAATAAAAAATAAGGCTGGGGCTGTTGCTTGGAGGTAGAATGTCCCCTAGGTTCAATCCCCAGTACTGCAGGAAAAAAAAGAAAAATTGGGCTGGGAGTGTAGCTCAGAGGTAGAACGCCCCTGGGTTCCATCCTCAGTACCAAAAAAAAAAAAAAAAAGAAAGAAAGAAAGAAAAAGAAAAAAGGCTAGGGGTGTGTAGCTCAGAGGTACAGTAACCCTGGGTTTGTTCCCAGTACCAAACAAAAAACAAAGAATCAAGTCATTCCAAGGCAGCCAGGATGTCCCCCATTCATTGAGTCCGACACTTCCAAAGAGCCTCCAGGAGCAAATGATTGTGTAAGTTTGGGGCGTTTTGCCGTCACTGTGGAACATTCCAGAACCACCTCATCATTTGAGACCCCACTCATCTTGCTACTTGTAATGTTTTAAATTCCGGAAATGCTAATTTGTGAATCTCAGAATTTCAAAACTGCAAATGGTTTTAAAGTTCACCTCAGCTGGGCGTGGTGGCACACCCTTGTAATCCCAGTACTTGGGAGGCTGAGACAGGAGGATCGCAGATTTGCAGCCAGCCTCCACTACTTCGTGAGGCCCTCTGCAACTTAGTGAGACCCTGTTTTCAAATAAAGAATAAAAACTAGGGCTGGGGGTGTAGCTTGGAGATAGAATGTACCTGGGTTTAATCCCCAGTAATGTAAAAAAAAAAAAAGAAAGAAAAGAAAGTAGCCAGGCGTGGTGGTGCACACTTGTAATCCTAGTATTTGGGAGGCTGAGAGAGGAGGATCGCAGGTTTGAGGACAGCCTCAGCAAGTAGTGAGATTCTCATCAACCTAGTGAGACCCTGTTTCAAAATAAAAATAAGCCTGAGGGTGTAGCTCAGAGTTAGAATGTCCTTGGGTTCAATCCCCAGTAATGCAAAAAAAAAAAAAAAAAAAAAAGTTTACCTCACAGAACTAACTTGACCAAAGAGGAAACGGAGAAGCAGACAGACTGAGTTGCCCAAGATGACCACGCTACTAAATAGCAGAACCAGAACTCGAATTCCCAGCCCCAAAGTTCCCTCTAAAGCTGCTGTAAGACTCTCTGCCGCTGTTGGGGTGATGTGAGCATTTGATCTCTCTTTAGCCCCAGCGCTCGAGATTGGGGAGACATTGGCATGCCGGCATCGAACTCACAACAAAGGCCTGAGAAGTCATGCCATGCAGTTCCTTCTTTTACAAATGGGGAGCCCAACGTCAAGATCTTTCTGGAGAAAGAGCCAGGCGCCTCTGTCCTTTGGGGTTTTTTTCCCCCCCTTCTTTTATGCATCCAACCATCAACTACCCAGCATTTGCTATGTACTGAGCATCACGCCACCTGCTACAATACAGAGATGAAAGACACAGTTGTTTTGTTGTTGTTGTTTGTAGTACTGGAGATTGAACTCAGGGGCATTCTACCTCTGAGCTACACCCCCAGCCCTATTTTTGATTATTTTGAAACAGGGTCTCACTAAGTTGCAGAGGGCCTCACGAAGTAGCTGAGGCTGGCTATGTACCTGAGAACCTGCGATCCTCCTGTCTCAGCCTCCCAAGTACCGGGATTACAAGGGTGTGCCACCACACCTTGCAAAAGACACAGTTCTTAACATCAGGGAAAGCCTGGTCTGATAAGGGAGGAAGCCAGGAGACAGAGGTTGTCATATAAAGGGGCGAGCAGTGAACACAGAAGAGGAATACTCGGGCGAGTCTGGGGGTGTTTGGGTATGGCTTAAAGGTACAGCACCCCTGGGTTCAATCCCCAGTACCTCCTCCCACACACCGACACGCAAAATATCCTAACAGAGTATTTGCTGTGTATCTGGTATTATTTTAAACACGTTAAAGCCAGGTGTGGTGGCGCACACTTGTAATCCCAGTACTTTGGGAGGCTGAGCCAGGAGGATCACAGGTTTGAGAATAGTTTCAGCAAGTAGTGAGACTCTCATTAACCTAGCGAGACCCTGTTTCAAAATAAAAATAAAATAGGGCTGGGGATGTAGCTGGGTAGCTTGGAGGTAGAATGCTTCTGGGTTCAATCCCCATCACCACTAACATAAATAAGAAAGGAAGGAAGGAAGGAAGAAAGAAAGATTTAAAAAATTCTCAACAACCTGTAAAGAAGTTACTGCTTTTTTTTTTTTTTTTTTTTTTTAGGGGGGCAGTGGTACTGGGGATTGAAACCCAGGGGTGCTGGGTTCTATCTTTGAATTATACCCCCAGCCCTAGTTTATTTATTTTTTTGTTTTGAACCAGGGCCACCACGCCTGGCTAGAAATAGTGCTATAATCACCATTTTTAAAAGGAAATGGAGCCGGGCATGGTGGTGCACACTTGTAATCCCAGCATTTGGGAGGCTGAGACTGGGGGATCCGGGTTCACGGCCAGCCTCAGCTGCTTAGTGAGGCACTCCGCAACTTAGTGAGACCCTGTTTCCAAATAAAGAATACAAAATAGGGCTGGGGCTGTAGCTCGGAGGTAGAATGCCCCCGGGTTCCATCCCCAGTACTGCAAAAATAAATAAATAAATGAAAATGGGAGAGCAAGAGGTTAAGTAATTTGGCCACATTTCAGCAGGCAAATGGTGAAACCAGGATTTAAACCCGGGCTATGGGTCTTAACCTACTCTCACAGGCTGGGCACACCCGATCGGGATGCTAGTTGTCACTCTCAGTCTCGCCCTGAACGCTCACAACGGAGAGCTGCCTCGCCTCTGTCCCCCTAAGCAATGAAGGAGGCCCTGATGAGGCCTGCGTGGAATCAGTCCTGCACATCTGGGCGCCTGAAGCCCTCGCTCCGTGCACTTGGTGGGCGTGGACACCAGTGTCTGACCCAGACTCTTTGCAAGATAAGGGGAACAATTTCAGGGAGACGTTGTCTTCAAAATAACACACTGACGTGGTGTATTTTTTAAGAAAATGTTTACGAGGATCTTTGAATATTTCATTCGCTGTCACATTAGCATTGTCATTTTTGTCTTAAAGTCAAGGTGTTGGAGGTTCAGGGCGGTGGAGCTGTTGAGTGACGTACTCAGAATTGTCTGTAAAACCAGGGAGAAGCTAAGCGTTCCCAAGGACCAGGAGTGCTGTTGAACAGTTTATAATTGGCCATCGCACTGAAACTTCAAAAGCATTTGTTAAGACATGAACTATTACTTTCTCTCGTGAGCTTCAGAGAGTGTAAGTTGCCCGTGACCACGAAGCTAAAAATGGTGGAGCTGAGGTGAATTCTGGCATAATTACATTACTATATATGTACAGCACACTCCTTGATAAAACATTTTCATAGCCGGGCGTGGTGGCGCACGCTTGTAATCCAGCATTCAGGAGGCTGAGACCGGAGGATCCGGGTTCACGGCCAGCCTCAGCTACCTAGTGAGGCACTCACTTAGTGAGACCTGGTTTCAAAATAAAGTAAAAAATAGGGTTGGGGGTATAGCTCGGAGGTAGAATGCCCCTGAGTTCAATCCCCAGTACCGCAAAAAAAAAAAAAAAAAAAAAAAATTTCACTTTGTGTGTGTCTGTGGTACTGGGAATTCTACATCTGAGCTACACTCTCAGACTGATTTCATTTCTTATTTGGCAACAGGGTCTCACTACGTTGCTGAGAGACTCAGTAAATAGCTGAGGCTGTCCTCGAACCTGCAATCCTCCTGTCTCAGCCTCCCAAGTACTAAGATTACAAACGCATACCACCAGGCCCAGCTCGTTTTCACATTAAAAAAAAAAGTTAATAGCCGGCATGGTGGCGCAAGCTTGTAATCCCCGTACTTGGGAGGCTGAGACAGGAGGATCTGGGTTCATGGCCAGCCTCAGCTACTTAGTGAGGCTCTCTGCAACTTAGTGAGACCCTGTTTCAAAACTAAAGAATAAAAAATAGGACTGGGGGTGTAGCCGGGAGATAGAAATAGAATGCCCCTGGGTCCAATCCCCAGTACCGAAAAAAAAAAAAAAAAAAAAAAATATTTATAGCAACTCTGGGAGGAGATGGCCCTTTTTACTTTTTATTTTGAAACAGGGTCTAAGTTGCTGAGAGTCTCGCTAAGTTGCCAAGGCTGGCTTCGAACCTGCAATCCTCCTGTCTCAGTCTCCCGAGTACTGGGATTACAGGCATGCACCACCAGGCTCTGTGGGAAAGCTATTTTTATTTTATTTTTTTTTTGCGGTACTGGGGATTGAACTCAGGGGCATTCTACCTCCAAGCTACACCCCCCAGCCCCATTTTTTATTCTTTATTTTGAAACAGAGTCTTACTAAGTTGCGGAGTGCCTCACTAGGTAGCTGAGGCTGGCAGCGAACCCAGATCCTCTGGTCTCAGCCTCCCAAATGCTGGGATTACAAGCGTGCGCCACTACGCCTGGCTGGAGAGCTATTTTTATAGCATTTATACTACTGTAGACCATTCAGTTGCATATATCATATCCCCCATGGCTCCCTGGTCCCATCAAATGTTGAGGGAAACTGCACTTACCCCTAGATGTACCAATCAGAGGCAGGTGACACTGTATCAATAAGGCTCTATCAGGAAGGAGAAGCACAGTATTCAGAACAGAGGCTCCAAGACACAGGGAATTGGTTACACAAGTAACACAAGAGCTACTTAGCGAGGCCCTCCGAAATTCAATGAGACCTTGTTTCAAAATAAAGAAGAAAGCCGGGCTTGGTGTCGCATGCTTGTAATCCCAGCATTCAGGAGGCTGAGACCGGAGGATCCAGGTTCGAGGCCAGCCTCAGCTACCTAGTGAGGCACTCTGCAACTTAGTGAGACTCGGTTTCAAAATAAAGAATAAAAAATAGGGCTGGGGGTGTAGCTCGGAGGTAGAACGCCCCTGAGTTCTACCCCCAGTACCAAAAACATAAATAAATAAATAAATAAATAAATAAATAAATAAATAAGAAAAATTGGGCTGGGGGTATAGCTTGGAGGTAGAATGCCCCTGGGTTCAATCCCCAGGACCACAAAACAAACAAACAATCACAAGTAACACAAGAGCTGAGCTGCCACAAGGGCACAGGAAGGCAGCCCCAAGGTTCCAGCAGGTACCCTAGCAAAGACAGAGCCACATCTGTTGCTGGGATTAGATACTTGTATCACGAGGTAGACGCTAGAACCACAGAGGCCTGGGTAGCAGAAGACAAGAGTCCTAGAGTTTGAAGCTGCTAGTGTTGGTGGACCTGATAGAGGGAGAAATACCCCGTCTCTGACTAGCGCCTCCCACTGGGCAAACCCTGCTGGGCGCCAGCGCACATCAGCGTCTGGGAAGCCAAGGTGGTGCACGCTTGTCATCCCAGTACTTGGGAGGCTGAGACAGGAGGATCGCAGGTTTGCAGCCAGCCTCAGTTACTTAGTGAGGCCCTCTGCAATTCAGTAAGACCCTATTTCAAAATAAAGGATTAAAAATAGGACTGAGGATATAGGTCAGAGGTAGAATGCTCCTGGGCTTAATCTCCAGTATCGCAAAAAAACCCCCCAAAAAAACAAACAAACAAACAAAAAAAACAGAGTTGGAAATGGGCGAGGAAAGAATCTCAGGGCACAGACAATAGCCAGCCCAGCCCTGCGTGTCCCTCTACCTGTCACCAACCCCAAAAGACCAAGCGAGTCCCGTCCTTTACAGAAAGGAAGGCTCTTTGGCAGCTGTTGATAACATTCATTCATTCATTCTTTTTTTTTTTTTTTTTTTTTTTTTTTTTTTTTTTTTTTTTTTTTTTTTTTTTTTTTTTTTTTTTTTTTTTTTTTTTTTTTTGTGGTACTAGGGATTGAACCGAGGGACATTCTGCCTCAGAGATACACCCTCAGCCCTATTTTTATTCCTTTTTTTGAAATAGGGTCTCATTAAGTTGCCAAGGGTCTCACTAAGTAGCTGAGGCTGGCCATTGTAGGGCACTGCCATGATAGTCTGGAAAGTTGGGTAAAAGATTAGCAGTCCTGGCCTGTTTTGGGTTTTCCTAGGCAAAACGGCCCTGAAGCTAATCAGAGAAAAAGATAAGAGCCCCCAGGCCCACTAGATGTCTTTGTCCAATTACGAAATGACTCCAGTCCCTAGGTCCTGCCCTAACGGGCCAAACCTATCCCAATACACCCTGTGTCCCTTCCAGATAAACCAGCCAATCCTTATGGTCCCATAGCCTCTCTCTGCCCTGGCAACAAGATGTCACCAATCCCATTCCTGCCTGTGTACACCCCCACTATAAAAGGCTAAACAAAGCCAGAGTGGGGGTCCTTGTCAAGACTCCACTGTGTTGGCTGAGACTTGGACCCCAGTTCGAGCTAGCAGTAAACCTCCTTCTTGCTTTTGCATTGCTCTGTGTGAAGGGAGTGTTCCTTGGTGAGGCACCCGGATTTGAGCAGAACATTTGGTGCATGGGCCGGGAATCTGTGCCCCCCGAGGACCCTCATTCACCTCCAGAGTAGGAGTTTGTAGGGTAGGGATCTGGTAGGGAGGCTCAGCTAGCGGCCGGGCTCCTGTCTGGTAGGGAGGCTCGGCTGAGGGCCAGGGGAGGACTGGCAGAGGATCTAGGCGGACGAGCTGGAGGGTCGCTGGTCGGGAGGCGAGGGAGACGTCCCTGTCAACCCACTGAGTTGCCAGGAATGGTGGATGCCATTCGGTTATATCGCTTATGGGAAATCTGGAAAGGAAGCGCGCAAAAAAGTAAAAAGGTCTCTTTGTTCAGTGTTTGTCTGTCCTCCCTGTCCATGTGGTGTTGTTTAGTGCTGGCTTGTGTCGTTGACTGTCAGTTTCTGCTTTGGACCTGAAGCTGTTTTCTACTTCTCCATAATGGGACAGACTTCTTCAACTCCCTTGTCTATAATGATTGACCACTTTTCTGATTTCAGAACTCAGGCACGCAGCCTTTCACTAGAGGTGAGAAAGGGTAAGTCAATCACCTACTGTTCTGCAGAATGGCCAGCTTTTGATGTAGGATGGCCTCGAGGGAACTTTTAATCCAGGCACTATCCTTCAGGTACTGGAAAGGGTATGGGCCCTGGCCATAGCAGCCACCAGATCAAGTGCCGTATATCCTGACTTGGCAAGGATTAGTAGAGAATCCCCACCCTGGTTAAAGCCTTTTGTCCTTAAGTCTCCAGAGATCCAAGTGTTGGTGGCAAAGCCCTCACAGGGACCATCCCGAGACCCTCTTTTCTTCCAGTGACCTGTGTAACTGGAAGCCCCAAGCCACAGGATCTAACTGACTTGTTAAAATCTATTCTTTTTACTCACATCCCTACCTGGGGTGATTGCAACAATTACTCAAGGTCCTGTTTATCACTAAAGAACGGGGAAAAAATTCTGACTGACGCCAGAAGATTGTTGCCTGGAGACGACGGGAGGCCAACTGCCCAGCCAAACCTCATTAATGAGACTTTTCCTCTGACTCGCCCAAACTGGGACTTTGACCGGGCTGAAGGCAGGGAGGTCTCCCAGTGTACTGCCAGGTCTAATGGCCGGTCTCTCTGCAGCAGCTAGGAAGCCGCTGGTGCCGTCACCACGCCCCTCTCATTCTTTACTCCTTCACCTGTTAGAGACACAGGACCCCTGCTCCGGCTGAGACCACAGTCTGGCTTGCACACGGGCAGGATCTGGTCCAGGGGAATCCTGGCAGTGTCAGTTGCAAATAGTTAAATCTCCTGATAAAGGTGCCCTACTCAGAGCCACAGCCTCACCCGGCCTCCCTACCTCCCCTGCTTGCTGGCTTATTTACCTACTCATGTTTGGTCCTGGGGATGGAACCTGGCCCTGTCACTGAGCTGCAGCCTCCTGCTGGATTCACAGCACTGATCACTGTCCCTGACATAATTCAGGTTCCTTATTTATTGGCTCATTAGCCACTGAAACATAAGCTCCGTGAGCGCAGGCACTCCTGATGGTTTTGCTTTATCCCCACTGCCCAGAAGAGAGCCTCGCACACAGGTGGCTCTCAAGAAAAATAAAAGTTATTTGTTGAATTAATTAAATTATTTTTATTTATTTATTTATTTTGGGGGGTACTAGAGATTGAACCCAGGGCCATTCTACCTCCGAGCTACATCCATAACCCTATTTTATGTTTATTTGGAAACAGGGTCTCACTAGGTTGATGAGAGTCTCACTACTTGCTGAGGCTGTCCTTGAACCTGCCTTAGCCTCCCCAGTACTGGGATCACAGGCATGCACCACCAGGCCCAGCTATTTGGAAGCATTTTTCGCCCGCAAGGGCTTTAACACTCATCTCTGCAACCAAGTGTCTCTCAACCAACAAAAATGTTCAGAACGTCTCACTGAACGAATGCATTCAACAGGCGGTGTGCAACTCGCCAAGATGGATCCTCCTCGCAAATCAACCTCTGCCCAGATCCCCTCCTCTGGCTGCTCCGGATCTCGGATGTCCCTCCTTTCCAGGGCAAGCGCTGGGCGGTCGAGGGCCCGCGGCAGAAAGAAACCAGAAGGCACGTTCCGGGGCCGTTCCCGTCCCGCCCCGCCCGGCCCTCGGAATCCCCTCCAGCCCCGCCAGGCTGGGGGCGGAAGCGCAGGCCTCCTTCGGGTCCTCAGCAGCCCCGCGGGCCTACCTTGGCCCCCGTGCTCAGGACCTGCCACGGCCACGTCTCTATGCTCCCGAACAGCGAGTTCCTGATCATGCCCAGCATGTTGTCGCCGCCACGTTCCAGACCTAGGGACAGAAACTAGTGGCAGGCGACCGCGCAGTGCAGCGAGGGCAGCTAGGCGAGCGGGGACGGGGCGGGGCGAGGGTAGTGGGGCGGGGCCAGGAGGCGGGGCGGGGCTGGCTAGGACGAGAAGACGAGAGGGGAGGGGCGGGGCGAGCGGGGGCGGGGCTACGGGACGGGGCTGGTTGGGACGAGAGGAGAGAGAAGCGTGCGCCACCACGCCCGGCTCCCAGACCTATTTTTTATTCTTTATTTTGACACAGGGTCTCACCAGATTGCGGAGGGCCTCACTAAGTAGCCCTACAATCTGGTTTTATCAGACTCCACGTTACTTGTCCAAACAGCCTTGCTCGTCGCTCTCCTTAACCTTCTCGCCCATTTTATTACCATTTATTGAATTGCGTGTCGGTTTTCTGTCACGTATTCTTAAAATATTATTTCAACTCCTCGCACTGCTAAAAAAATACTTTAAAGTCATTTTACAAAGGAATAAACTGATGCTCAAAATAAATGCCTTTCACCAACCAGTGGGAAGGAGGCTTGGCCAGTATGTGAATCTACATCTGTTGTGTCCATGCCCCCAATGCATTTTTTTTTTTTTGTCCCAGTCACCTTAGTTTATTAAACTTTGTGTTTCACAACAGTCTGCCACTGGTGGGGAACAGAAAACCAAACAGGTGTTCCTAGCAAGTAATTGGAAAAGTATTAAAATAGGCAACACTAAACCGGGCGTGGTGGCGCACGCTTGTAATCCCAGCATTCGGGAGGCTGAGACCGGAGGATCCGGGTTCGCGGCCAGCCTCAGCTACCTAGTGAAGCACTCCGCAACTTAGTGAGACTCGGTTTCAAAATAAAGAATAAAAAATAGGGGTATAGCTCGGAGATAGAATGCCTCTGAGTTCAATCCCCAGTACCGCAAAAAAAAAAAAAAAAAAAAAAAAAAAAAAAAAAAAAAAAAAAAAAAAAAAATAGGGCTGGGGGTATAGCTCGGAGGTAGAACCCCCTGAGTTCAGTCCCCAGTACCGCAAAAAAAAAAAAAAAAAAAAAAGGCAACACTGGGGGCCCAGTGCATTTTGTTTGTTTGTTTGGTACTGGGAATTCAACCCAGCGGCATTCTACTTCAGAGCGACACCCCAAGCCCTATTTTTACTTTTATTTTGAGACAGGGTCTCACTAAGTTGCTGAGGGTCTCCCTAAGTAGTGAGGCCAGCCTCCAATTTGCGATCCTCCTGTCACGGCCTTCCAAGTACTGAGATTACAGGCGTTCACCATCATGCCGGCATCCACAATGCTTTGATTGCACCCTATAGCCCTGACTTTGTACAGATCTACATGCACCTCTACCTCAGACATTACTTTCCAAATACTCTGTGTGTGTGTTCCTCCTCTGTGCACATTGATTTTTCCACCAGAGGGAGGAGACCCCTGGTGGACCAGGACAAGTGCCCTCTGACTCACCCTTTGATATCAGCCTTCCCTAAAAGTACACTTCAAACACGCCATCCCCAGGACCGAATGCAGTCCTCCTTGCTGGTTCTATGATCTGCTGATACCTCGTTTGTTTATGTACTTTTAGCCCATTGGCTTAAGTGACACAAATTTGTTGTCATTTGAAAATGTTCAGTCTAATTTGTGGAGGCAGCTCATAACCTATCTACTTGCTACTCGCCTGCCTCTTGAGAAAGGGGAAATACTTCGAATCAGAGCCAGACAGCCACAATCAATACTAGAGGAACTGCTGGCCTCCAGTTTTATGGGGACAGATTAACTTTATTAACTGCACATAAAAATTATTTGCTTTTGGCAAACAGATATCTGTTCACTGCTGTAAAATAAATGGCCATTTAATTGTCTCATGTTTTCTTTTTTTTCTTCTTCTTCTTCTTCTAAAATGCCATTGATTGTAAGAGACACTGTTGTTTTATGTACTGTCAAGAAAGAATAAAGCTGGGCCTGGTGGTGCAGGCTTGTAATCTTAGTACTTGGGAGGCTGAGACTGGAGGATCTGGGTTCCCAGCCAGCCTCAGCTACTTAGTGAGGCTCTCTGCAACTTAGTGAGACCTTGTTTCAAAATAAAGAATAAAAATATCGGACTAGGGGTGGAGCTCAGAGGTAGAATGCCCCTGAGTTCCATCCCGAGTGCCACACACACACACACACACACACACACACACACACACACAAAGAGAATAAATGCTATGAAGTAAAGTGACATTCAATTGATTTTATTTATTTTTTGTGGTATTTATTATTATTTTTGGGGAGGATGGAACTCAGGGGCATTCTACCTCCGAGCTATACCCCCAGCCCTATTTTTTTTTTTTTTTTTTTTTTTTTTTT
>PVLC010038722.1:0-14391 GCA_004027655.1 Graphiurus murinus | reverse complement strand
AATTGGATTTGACAGAATATGGACTAGATTCAGAGTAAAATTAGATTTGCATCTAGTTCACTGGATTAGATGAATTTAAGGCCCGTGGGTAGGTATTTTTTATTTTCAGCTCTTTTTCTTTTTCTTTCTTTCTTTCTTGTGCTAGAGATCAAACTCAGGGCCTTGTGCATACTAGGCAAGTGCTTAAAAGATTCTTTGAGAAAAGCAAATGAAAAGTTTAGGCATTTTTACATATGTACACATAGTCAATGGTAGTGATCTTAGTACTCTGTATTGGGAAGGGGAGAGATGGGGAGGGGAGGGGGAACTACCAAGTGCTGTGTGCATATATGTCACTGTCAACATGATTTACATTATGATGTGAGACTATAATGCACCAATAAAAGCATATTAAAAAACCAGTTTAGGCAACAGACTAAGGGCATGATCCTTACCTAAGTACTGTAAGTCCCTAACCCTTTTGCCCAATTGCCTTTTCCTCTTGACAATAATAAGAGGATGAAGTTCAACAGAAGCCTTAAAAACTGAGATTTTCTGACCAACCAGTCTTGCTTGCCATAACCACTTTTACTTATAGTCTAAGGCAAAGCTTAGAAATACTAAAAGGGAATTTCCAAATTCAAAAGAAAATACTCAAAAAGATTACTGAGGAATTTGAAATTCTCATAGAAGCTTATGATCTGGGACTCTCTGATCTTTAGCAAATTGTGCATATGACACTAGGACCCAGTAAAGCTTGAAAATAGATTACAGACGCAGAATGGAAGGAACTTCAGGAGGATATTCAAGACCTTTCTAAAGCTTCTTCAAGGGAGGGGAGCTAGGAAAATTGCTGAAAACCTTTTAAATTCAAACTTTAAGATTTTCCCATGGAAGATTGATAGGTCTATTATATAGTCAAAAAAATGAACCAGTTTAAGATTACAAAGCTAGCTTAGAAACACTGTTGGTGAAGCATTCTGGGCTGAAATATATCAAGGAATATTTCCTTCAGGGATTGAAATAGCATTAACTGCTCTATTTGTAAATGGACTTCATCCTGAACTTGGCTGTCTAATTAAAAACATAAACTGGGATGGGAAATTACAGAGTTGGTTGAATTAGTGTCTTTAGCTCAGTATTTTGAGAGGACTCCAGAACAGGATAAAATTCTAAAGGCTAACATGCTTATGTCTCTCCAACGACTACAATTGTAGGGACCCAGACCAAAAGGACCTTCCTGTCCTTATTTTAAGTTACAGCTGAAAGGATCTAGAACAGAGAATTCTGTACCACCAGTTTTCTGTTTTTATTGCAAACAGCCAAGGTACTAGAGGAGAAATTGCCCAGTTTCATGATGGTCTGCAAATAAACTTGTTTCTTTTGGGTCAGACTATTTTCCCACTAGAGGGAGCCCACAAGAATACAATCAACACTGATGGGCCTCTGAAGGATTTTCTAGCAAAATGTTCTCTGTAATACCTTTGAATAAAATGGGAGCAGCAAAATAGGCTAAGTAGGAATCCTGTGCCATCCTGACGGATATTACAACCAACTTATCTACCATAAGGCCCCTTTAATAAGTCAACAACCTCTTGAAGTAAGAAGGTCATTTCGGTGGTGGGAATTTTGAATCAGGTACTGGAGCTACCCGTATCTGAAGATGTCTGTTTTAGTCAGCATTCTCACCACTGTGACTCAAATACCTGACACACAAAACTCAGAGGAAGAAAAATTGTGTTATCAGTTCTGGAGATTTCAGCCCATGTTATGCCAGCTTCCAAACAGAAACCAGGGCTACACATCTTCAAGGGGTCCTGGCAGGGAGCAGAGAGAGAAGGTGAGAACTTGTTGTTGACTGATGGTGGCAGGGGAGGGGAAGAGGCAGCTGCAGTGGGCTGGGAAAGATACTGTCCCTACCACATCCCTAGAGACCTACCTCTAGCCATGTCCCGCCTCTGAAACTGGCTACACTGGGGACATGCTTTTGACCTATGAGCTGTTCAGGGGACATTCTAAACCCAAACCATAGCAACGTCCAACTGATACACAGGCGACTTCAGAAAAGCACACCTTCTTACTATGTGAGACTGCACCAGTCAACTTGCTAGGATGAGACTTTCTACATGAAAGGGGTGTAGAAAGTTCTCTTCAGAGGGAGAAATAATCAGTTTCCTCCCTGAATCAGGACTGTTGTGCTTCCTACAAGACAGAAGTTGATATAGTTGAAGCCCAGGCCTATAATATCATTGATCTTTCTAAAATACCTGAATGTTTATAGGCTGATTCTCCTACTGATAAGTGTGTCGGTGTGTATGTGTGTACATACTTATTTGTAATAAGTTTTAAATAATATATACTTATATTATTTTATATAATTATATACTTATTTGTTAAAGATCTATAAACAAATTTGACCTTTATATAAGATATATATAGATCTAGATATAGATCTTAGATACAAATATATATCTTAAACATAGATCTTATATATATATAAGATCAATATAATAAATTTGTTGAAGATCTATAAACAAAGTTACGTCATTTGCAGGGAAATAGATGGAATTTGTTATAAACAAATTTGCTAAAGACCTATAGACAAAATTATGTCTTTTGCAGGGAAATGGATGGAACTGGAGAATATAATGCTAAGTGAGATTAGTCACAAAAAGTGAAAGGTCTGATGTTTTCCCTCATATGTGGAAGCTAGGGAGAAATTGGGGCACACACACACACACACACACACACACACACACACACATATATATATATGTACACATATATATATATATGTACTTATGTAAAATACACTTATATAAAATATAAGTATATAATAATAAGTATATATATTATATATATGCTTAAAATTATGGTGTCCATAAAAATCCAAATAAATAATTTTAAACCTTTGCCTAAATTGCCCCAATATCCATTGTAATTTGAAGCAATGTGCTTTCACTGATTATAGGTTTATTTAACCAAGAACTTATAATTTATTACCTCAGGTCTTATAAAAACTCCAGTTCTACCAGTTAAGAAATCAAATGTATGAGGGCAGAGATTTGTTAAACAATTAATAAAATTGTGATACTGCCTGTAATCCTAGGACTTGTGAGGCTGAGACAGGAGGATTGAAATTTCAAGACCAGCCTCAGCAACTTAGCGAGGCCCTCAGGAACTCAGTGAGACCCTGTTTCAAAATAAAAATAGGACTGGGGATGTAGCCCAGAGGTAGAATACCCCTGGATCCCATCCCCAGTAACATAACATACACACACACACACACACACACACACACACACACACACACACCAAAAAAATTGTGACACTTTCTTTGGTTTCAAATTCAAATACTTTATTGTTCAGTCTGTCTTCTGCTTCATAGTGGTTCACAGTAATAGACTTGGTTCTGCCTTTGTTAGTATTCCAGTTGATAATGGTTTGCCTTTCTTGGAAAAGGTAATAGGACTGTAATGCAACAAGGGTTTACTGAAGCCCCCTCTTGTTTCTGGTAGAACTGGAGGCATTGTATCAGGACTGGCAACCCTACAGTCTCAGAACTACAGTCTCCTCAGAAGCCTGCCCACTTTCAGTATGTGGATGATTTATTGCTATACTCTCCACCAAAGAGTGCCCTGAAACTGCCTCTGTTTACCTCTTACAGCACCTCGCTCTTATAGATCACAAGGTTTCAATGCAACAACTCCTATTTTCAAGGGAAAAGGTCTATTTAGGACATGATCTGACTCTGGGAGGGATTTTCCTATCACTTGAAAGAATAAAGCTATTTAAAATCCTCCAAAGCCTGCAATTAAAATACAATTGAGAGACTTTTCTCGAATTTTTCCCCTCCAGACTGTGCTTTATTTATTTTTTCTTTGAGAACCGGAGAAAAATAACATAAGATGGCATCTGCAGATGATGCTGAGATCTGAGTGTGCTGTTCTCATGCCAAACTATAGAACCAGCCTAGGTGTCCATCAAGGGATGAATGGATTATAAAATTATGGGATACACACACAATGGCATTCTACTCAGCCTTAAAGAACAAAATTATGTCATTTGCAGGGAGATGGATGGAACTAGATGGAGAATATTGTGCTACGGGAGATTAGTCAGTCACAAAAAGTGAAAGGTCAGATGTTTTGCCTCATATGTGGAAGCTAGGGAGAAATTGGGACACAAGAGGGACTCCAGGAAGGAGGAGAAATCCTAGTGGAGTGATGGAGGGGACCTAACTGAGGGAGATAGGAGGAGAGAGAAAGACTCAGTGAAAGAAGCATAATGGACAAGGACATGATGTACATACACAAATTTATCAATGCAAATCACAACGTCATGTAATCATGCATGAGAAGGTGAGGGAGTGGGATGGGAGCAGGGGGAGGGCTCTCCGTGTACATGCATACTTTTATCACTCTGAACTTCATCATGATGTATGATTACAATGAATTTTTCCTGAATTTTCAGGATACTGTAGATCCTGGGCTACTAATTTCTCCCTTGTGATCTCTGTCTTGTGTAAGCTCACTAAGAATGCATTATGAGAGCCTTTATCTTGCAATGTATAAATAGGTGGCCTGAGCCCAATAAAGCTGCCTACAAATATCTCTGGCTCTAGGACTTCCAATTATACTAAACCATTCATAGTAAGGATTAAGTATTGAATATTAGGCACGAGGAGTGCTTATCCAATTAGATGGTTTATCTAGATTGTCAGCTTGACTGGATTGAGAGAAACCTAGGATTACGTGGCTTCAGGATGTGTTGATGATATGTTTGGCATGTGGATCATCAGATTGAGGGTTAATGTGGGTGGCTCTACCCAATGGGCTTGGCGGGCCTGTCTGAAACAAAGGGCAGAAGCAGGAGAAAGCGGAGTGAAAGCAAGCTCCTTTCTTCCTAGGTGGAGGTGTGTCTACTCTTGTTTGAGGAAATAGGACTTCAGCTCCTTCCCTTTTCTAACTGGACTCTCACCAGCAATGCTCTGGGGAGTTTCCAAGCCTTTTCATCTTGGACGTGGACTGTATCATTGGTTCTGCCTGTTCTGAGGCTTCAGCTCTTAGACTGCTGAGAAGCAAGCTGCTGGTTTCTCTGGTTCTCTGAGTGCAGGCAGCTACTTGGGACTACATGCTTCTGAGTGTAAGCCAATTGGATAAATCCTCTTTGATAATAAACATAGCCTATGGATTCTGTTGCTCTTGAGAACCTTGACTAAATATGTCTAAGAATACAGAGAAAACATAAGCCCAAATGCATATTGTAGCCTGCAGTTAGACACACTTGCCAAATCATATCCTGTTTAAAGGTAGTAGCAGGAGCAGCCAGAGTACTAGACGTCTCATCTGAGTTAGGGTTAGGGAGCGTTTCTTCCAAGTTCCACATGCTGCGAAAAGTCTGTGGAAGCCCAGCTAAGCTCAGCATCTTTTAATAAGTATGAAGTTCTTCATTTTGTCTTCTTCCAATCCTTATCTAAAATGCTACAACTTAACTTTGATGCTGTCTTTTCTTGATGCTGTGATAGTGAAGACCACAATTCTGGGAGCAAAGTATCAGAATTAGTGAACTTTCACACTGATTTATGGGATACTTTATTGGATAATCCTTTTAAGTTTTTTTTATTTTAAGTTTTTTTTAATTTTAATTTTATTTATTCATTTGTTTGCTGTTGATGGGTCTCAATGCCAATAGCACAGAAGAAAAATATCAGGGTATGTTGTTACAACCCAAATTAAGGTAATAGAGAAAGGAACTCTTCCTGAATTAAAGTCAGCTCAACCTAGAGAGCTTTTTGCTCTCTCATGAGCATCTTGTATAGCTAAAAACAAAATCAGTAAATACTTATTTAAGATAGCATATACACATTTGGAGATATTCATGATTTTTGCACATTATGAAAACAGAGGGGCTTTCTCACATCTAGTAAATCTCCCATTAAAAAACAGACATCAAATAGCTGAGCTCCTTTCTACTATCCTGTTGCCATCACATATCACCATTATTAAGATTGAAGTCCATGCTTGGAAAACTGAACCTGAATATCAGGGGAATGTATTGGCAGATTTTCATGCCAAGTCAGCTAGTGCTGAAATAGTATGAATGTGCAAGTTGAATAAACTCCACATATTGGGCCAAGCTAATTTCCTGTGAGGATCTATTTAATACTCAGTGCCATTTACCTAATTCAAAAGAGCAAAATTGGTATCTGGAGGGATATAAATTCAGTAATAAGCATGGACTCACAGAAGGCCACAATAACCACCTGGTCCTCCCCAAGTCATGGAAACTTCCATTACTAAAAGCCTTATATTCCATACTCAGTATAGAACAGGTAATAAATTCAAATTGTGAGGAAAATATTGGCTTACTGACTACTCTAAGATTGCAAAAAGAGGAGAGAGGGTTATAATCAATGTTTGGTCTATTTAACTCACAAACCTGGAAGGACAATGATGACCTCAGGTGGTGATTCCTACTATCTGATGGACAATTTGCACATTTACAGATGAACTTCATCCAATTTCCACCATCAATGGAGTACCATTACATACTTGTAATAGTTTCTGTATTTTCTGTTAGGATAGAAGCTGCCCCATGAAGGAAAGATGCCGCCATGACAATAGCTGGAAAGTCATTAGAAAGTGTGTGTGTTTTTTTTCTTTGTGGGGCAACCTGAGAGAAATTTCCAGTGACAGAGGAACCATCTGGGAAAATTATAAGACTTGTATGCATTATGCCAGAGAGACTTTTCATCAGGTAAAAGAAGCTCTTCCTGACCCACTAGCTGATGACAACCAGACCCTTCATAATCTAGAACCTGGAGACTGGATATATTGGAAATGACATCAGAGAAAGGCTGCCTTGGAACCACATTGGAAAGGATCCTACTAAGTTCTTCTCACCAACCTCACTGTAGAAAAGCTTTCAGAACTTGAATCTTGGGTCCATATCTCACAACTTAAAAGGGCCCCTTTGGATTCCTGGAACTGTATACTTGTTGGAGACTTTAGGATAAAGCTAACTAGGGACATTTTTTCCCCCCAGAATGCTATCTACCAGATGGCATTTTAAGATGTGTACAACTTCCTCAAGATCTTGGATAAAGAAATCTCTATCATCATAAAGGCCTAATTGTTTCTCTTATTTCTAGCCATTGTAATCCTTTCCTTTTCACACAGGGAAATACATGGAACCAGAATCTGCAGATGACTTTAGTAAAAGCTTATGTTTATGCTCTAGCAAGGAACCAGAGTAGTTATTGGACTGATGAGCAAAGACCCAAATACCAGGAAACCATTCCCAATGAGAGACACCTTAAAACCCAAAGTAGAAAGTTATCCTTAATGAGTTAAAATTCATCACTATTTTCTTTCTCACACTCACTGGAAGTGATTTCCTGACCTTCCAGTGGTTAACCTAATTGCCACCAAATACAGAAAACCCATCAGGGTGATGACTGCTTAAGATATATTTTGCTTCCAGGCAACACATATTCATACCCAGACTGTCTATGTGGGTTTGAATGACTGCTTCTATGATGTTGCCAGATTAAATCCAGTACTCTTTCTTGTCAATAGATGTGATTATGTACCCTCCTAGCATGCACTAGAGGGACCATAACCAACTAAGAGCATATTTCTCAGTGGACCTTGTTCAGGAGTTATGACGACTTCTGGGAAAATAGATATAAATGATCCCTGATTAAACCTTGCTAGGTGGGTGACCTTCTTCTCCACCTCCCAGCGGCTCATATTGGGCCTGTAGACAATTCACTTATCCTGTTCAGCATCTCTGTTGGTTCATGTATTGCAATTTGTCTAAGCTCACTCATGCCTTTCAAATAAATTTCACTGAGAGTTCCCAGAATATTTCCTTTAATAAGAGGTCAGTGTAGTCAATAACTAAAATTAATACCCATCTTGAAATAGATGAGGACAAATTGGATTACACCGAAGCAAAGTTACAGTGGGTTCTGGAAAGCTCTCTCTTGTCAGTACTAATTGAATGCCAGTTATATAGAATTTAAAGCCAATTTATAAGTTGGGGAAACTTTTCTCTGTTGCAGGTAATCAAAGCACTCAGGGCAACAGATAGGCAGAGGCCACTCTCCAAAAACTGGAGAAGAGCACTCATGTCCAACAAGAACACTTAATGGAGCTTCCTGCAGCTGCTGGTCTCTTCTTAGCTCAAATTGGAGGCCTATGCATAATGCAGAACAAGACTGGGTGCTGTACTTGTCCTTTTCCTAGTTTTCATACTACAAAATGTCTAATAAGATGGCTGATACTGCAGTTTCTCTAGACACAGCCACCAAACACACTACAGGATTTCTCAAAGAAAAGGAACACATTAGGTGTTCATGATAACACCTGGCAGCTGATTGCAGACATCCTGAATGGTAGATGGCAAGCTTAACTGTTTCAAAGTCTCCTAAAATTTACATTTTAGTGTGTTTATATATCACTATGTCTCATATCATCAGACTAATTGTGAAATTGAGTATCTCTCTAGGTCAGACCACTTTGGAAGCACACTCGGGTTCTTGCTTGCCCTCATATTCCAAATGAAGTTCATGATCAATGGAATTCAGATACTGTTGAACTGTCTTTAATGCCTAAGCTTCAACTGTTTAATTTTGATTGATTTGGCTCATGGCATCTTCTATTAAAGAATGCATTTCAGCTGGATGTGGTGGCACATGTTGTTGTAATCCCAGTATTCAGAAAACTGAGACAGAAGTATCACAGCTTTCAGACTAGCCTAGGCAATTTAGTGAGACCCTGTTTCAAAACAAAAAATAAGAAGGGTTAGGGGGTGTAGCTTAGAGGCAGAGTGCCCCTGAGTTCAATCCCTGGTACTAAATAAAAAATAAATAAATAAACAAATAATTATTTCAGTCTTTTCTCTCTTGACATGGTATTGTAATCATGGTGCTGTACTCACTTTAAGTCTACATGCCTATATACAGCCATCTTTATATATTTAATGGTCTTGTCATGGTTGGAACAAAACCATAAAACATAAGAGTCATCTAATTTGATATTGTGTAACTGTAAATTGCAAATTTACTGCAATCAAGCAGATTTATTGTAATGTTTGTAGAAGATAGGGTCATTGCCCATGGTTGAAAAATTATCTTGAGAGGATGACCAAAAGGAGGAGATATAAACTGAAGTGATTTTTTTCCCTAAACTGGCCTGCATATTTGAGGGGTTAAATTTGTCCCAAAGAGGCCTCCCATACATAATGAACTGTGACCTAGTTTGTGACCTAAGTGTGTACCCTGGTAACCAAGCCACAGAGCTTCAACCAATCCTACATTGAAAGTTATACTCAAGTAAAGCAAATGTTGAGCTGTGCCAATCAGGTAATCTCTGTACGTCATTTCTCGGGTTTTTTGTTTTTGTTTTTTTCTGGTTACAAAAACAACCCACAGTTCCTGGGATCATTCTGAACCATTTTCAGTCTAGAATGCTGCCCAGTTGTAGAACCTATTTTTACTCAAATTTTGTGAAGTTTAGCTGGTCTCAGTTTTTTGTTTTGTTTTGTTTGTCTTTCAACATGATTTTCTAAGATCTCATATCAGCTATTTCTTACCTTTTTTTTTTTTTCTTTTTTGGTAGGAGGTATCCCTTAATATGTTCCTCTATTATGAAACAAATTATGCTTTGAATAATTGCTTGTTCACATCTATATCTCAGCCAGGCATGGTGGTGCAGGTCTATAATCCCAGTACTTGGGAGGCTGAGATGGAAAGATCACAGGTTCAAGACCAGCCTTGGCAACATAACGAGATTCTCGGTAGCATAGCGAGATTCTCGGTAGCATAGCGAGATTCTCGGTAACATAGCGAGATTCTCAGCAACCTAGCGAGACCCTGTTTCAAAACATAAAACAAAAAAGGCTGGAGTATAGCTCAGAGGTAAAACACACCTGGGTCTGATTCCTAGTCACACTCACACACACACACACACACACACACACATACACACACACGCACACACACACATTGTGTGTTTACATCTATATCTCCCCAATCAATTCTTGTTGAACTGGAATTAAAATAAAATCTGTACCTTTTGGGGAGGGCTACAGGGGAGTGAACCCAGGGGCATTATACTTTAAGCTATATCTCCATCCCTTCTTATTTTTAAACAAGGTCTTTCTAAGTTGCTGAGGGTCTTGCTAAATTGCTGAGACTGACCTTGAAACTGCAATCTTCCTGTTTCAGCCTCCCAAATACTGAGATTATAGGCAGGCACCACTATGACCAGCAAAATCTATACTATTTTTAAATTCCCACTTTAATCACAATCTCAGGTGAGGTCAGTAGTTCAGAGTTTCATGTTCTGTCTACATTAGACATAATCCAGAAACTCTGAATTTGAATTTTATATAGTTTGGTTTAGATGTTTTAATTCCATTCTCTGATGCTGTTTATAAATAAACACAAAAGATATTGTTCTGAATTACATAATAATGTTCCTGCATTTTACCAGGGATGGCTTTCCAAAGAAGACAGTTAATCCAACCCAACTACAAATATGTTTCTCTTTTGTATGCAAGAACCTAAAATAATGATAGAATATTTTATCACTGTGTTTGGTCTTGCTACCAATGACCAGTTGGTTTTGAGATTCAAATCTTTTCGTGTTTGCCTTCTGAGCATTATATACTTTATTTTCCAAGAATTCAGGATCCCATTTGCTCTGCTCTGAGGGTGGGACACTTTGGTTTATAGAAATGTTGAGATAGCAATGCATCAGCAAATTTATATTGGGATGAGAGATGAATATTTCAAGCTCATACTCATATTGTCTTGGGATGAATTTGTAATCTGGCTCCCACAGCTGTTGCTAAGAGAACCAGAGGAGTCCTTTTCCTCTGGCTAAACCAGTAGGGGGTTCCCAAAGCCTGTCTCTTCTGCAAGATGTTCTCTGCATTTTTATTACTTGCTGTAACCTTAACAACTATGTTTGCAAAGGCATGATTTTTTAAAAATCCCCTTATAAATTATGTATGTCTCTAGTGACTTAAAATTATGCTCATTCACAGGTTCTGTGTTTGGGGAAAAAAACAGAGCGTTCAGATGGAGCTAGATTCCTCAAAACAATTTTCAAGAGAGGAAGCTGAAAGGAAAGACTAATTTCTCTGAATATTCTGAAAGGTTTGGGAGGTAATTTCATAAGTGTGGAGGATGCATGCACATGTGTCACATGCTCCTGAGTTTTAGGACAGGATCCATCTTTTTAATCTGCCTCTCCTTGGTCCCATTGTGCTGCTTCAACAATTGACTCTAAGCATCAAGACCCGAAGGCCCTGTGATTGTGTAACATTTTCAGCTAGAGGAAGGCAAAAGGCACCTCATTTTAAAGGAGAGAATTTTCTAAAACTAGATATACAGTGAAGGGCAGGCACTTGGTGCTAAATCTTCTAGATCAATCTGCACCTCTTAACAAAACAGTCTTTTCACACAGGAAGTTCTCTGCAAATATTTGTCAATCTGATAGTTTTTTTTTTTTTTTGTCTTTACTTTGATGAATTCTTTGGGCCTGTTTAATTATTGTACTTTTAGAGGAAGAAAAGCATACATAAAGATATATTAGGAAGATGTGGTTACATAATATAAGTACATCAACCTCTGGAAATACTTGCTGCATTTGCTTTCAAGAATTTTCTTTAGGAAGAATAAAAAAATAAAAAGAAAAAATAAATTTCTAGCTTTGTTCCTGATATCGATGTTCTCAATTTAGAGTTTTTCACTTTAATTAGAGAGGAGGCATTGAGCCTTTCAGGCCACACTCTTCTCGTCCTTGACCCACTTGATCCCTAAAGTTGATTTCTTATTTTTAAAATGTACATTACATCATCTGTCCTGGAAAATAATGGCCTAAGCATGGACTCCCATGGTTAAATTTTATTTGTGATTTTGAAAGGTTGGTTTTTATGGATTTTAAGTGCACAGTACAGAATTGATACACATAATGAGTTACTAATTTTTTTTTAACTCACCAGCAATATGCTTCCTTGAATGATCTAATGAAGGGGATGTTCAAGCAGAGCCAAGAGAAAGCAAGGCAGTCATTACAGATTTTGCAAAGACTACTATGGATATATGTTTCCATATCACCAACATTTCTAGTGTTTTAAGTCAGCACTAAATTGCCTCTGATAATGTTAACCAACAAATTGAAAGCAATTCCAGTAGCCTGTACTCTAGCATCTTATCTAGGGATCTCAGCTGTTCTACAGAAATAAGCTTGGAGTAGGATGGCAGAGTGACCTTAATTACAGGGCAGATGGACCAGCTACAAATGGATGTTCTGCTGCTAGATAGTCCATCCAAAAGAAGGGCACAATCAGTTCAAGCTGATTTTGACTGATGTTTCAAATTGTGGTCTTATAAACAGGCCTGAAAATAGCCATTTTTTTAAAAAACGACTGTAAATTTCTGTAATTAGGGTATGCCTTAAAATTAAACGTAAAAGGAATATGAGTTGTAGGATGGAGGAGCTTTCTGTGTTGTTTTCCTAGCTGGATAGCTGTAGCACTCTGTTCTTAAGAGAGAAGGAAGCAGGTCATTAAGAAGGGATGTGTCTAAATGTTGTGTGTCAGAAATGAAAGGAAAATGGATTGTCCTTGGTGCTAGAGAACTGTGTAATTAGCTGGAACAAAAAGCAGTGATAGTTATTGTAGTGGAATGCAAGGAAGACACTGGAAAACAAAACTCCTGGTGTCTGTACTCCACATCTGCTGAACTAATTTGGGGGTAATTTTATCATTTTAATCTGCATGACACTTTTCCCCAGTTGCTAAAGTGCCCTGGTGTATACCAGATGTCAGACATTTAGTGAGGCCCCGAGGCTCAGGATGGGTTTGACTGAAGGTGTTGCTTGCATGCCAGGCCTTTGGACAAACCCAGAAGCTGAAGTTTCCTGGTTTGCAGTGATTCTTAACATATGAACCCCTCTGTACATGTTAAAGGCAACTCCAGCCACTAGGAGGAGCTGGAGGCTACTCCATCCACTGCTCAACTTCACCCAAAACTCTGGACCAGAAAAGCAAGAACTAGGGTACTAAGGAAATACTAGGGTATTATAAAAGATGGAAATGTAGCTCTCAGCCCATAGAAATATGACTGACATAAAGTACATTGGTTAAGAGTGTATGATTCCTAGAGTGTAGGAAGAAAGTCCTGACAAAATACTGAATTTCTTTAAGTCTTGGTTTCCTCCACTTTGAAATGAGGAGAATATTAGTACTTGGCCCTTAGTTTTGTTCTGAACAAGAAAAAGGAAAAAAAAGGTAAAGAAGTTAGTCTAGTACTGCATTAACAATGCTCCATAATATTATATATACGTTTGTATTAGTATATATAATTACATTATTATATATTATATAATCATATTATTACCTGATCCTTGGACTCCCTTTGTCTCTGGAATCCTCTTCTGTGGATTCCAGAGTGCGACTTCCAGCTAGGGTAGACAATGGCTTGCATCTGCTATGCATTGGTCCATGGTTCCCCTTCCACAAATAGCTGAACACAGGGTCTAGAGTCATTTTGCCCTGGGTTAGGGTCCTGGTTCTGCTACTGGGAACTCTGTGACCTTGGAAAGTCAATTTAACTCTCTCTTTGCACTGAGTTTTCCTAATCCCTCAATGAGTAAAACAATAGTACCTTAATCACATAGTTGTTGCTAAGGTTGCAAACAAGTAATGACTCATAGTGCTTCCAATGGTACTTGATGCATGGTAACACTCTACAAATGTTGGCTAGTATTATTATAACTTTGTCCTGATACCCTATTTATTTATTTAAAAAACTATACTTCAATTATGTTTTATGTTCATATTTTCAGACACCACTGATTATAGGATCCCCCCCCCCACAGGACCTGTGAATCTTTCCATTTCCACTGAATTTACACTCTGTCTACATAAAACTTTGATTCCTAAAATAAGTCTACCTCAGTCATCTTAAGATTATAGATTGTTGGTTCAGAAGATATTATGATCTTCATTCTCCTGTTCTTAGATACCTCATTTGAAAAAAATATATATGATATACATTATATATAATATATTTGAAGACCAGCTAGCTATTACATTTTTAGAAATCATTTCAATATCAGCTTCTTTATCCTTAAACTGGCAATAAAATATCTAATTTGTGGCATTGTATTTTCTTTTTTTAATTATTTAACTTTTTTGGTACTGAGGATTAAACCCAGGGACATTCTACCTCTGAGCTACATCCCCAGCCCTATTTTTTATTCTGAAACAGGGTCTCATTAAATTAGAGAGGCTGGCCTCAAACCTGTAATCCTCCTGTCTCAGCCTCCCAAGTACTAGGATTACAAACGTGTGCCACCATGCCCAGCTATGGCACTGTATTTTATTTTATTT
>PVLC010038721.1:0-14608 GCA_004027655.1 Graphiurus murinus | reverse complement strand
GAGGAGAAAGGGTAGGGGGAGGGACTGAGGGAAGAGGGAGAGGGAGGGAGAGAGGGAGAGGGAAGGGGAGAGGGAGAGGGAGGGAGAAAGGGAGGGAGGGAGGGAGGGAGGGAGAGAGAGAAAGAGAGAGAGAGAGAAGGGAGAATATGAGAATGAGTGAGAATAGTGACATTAAGGTTGAAAAATACATTAGATGTTTCCAAAAACAAGTAATAATGATGGTTGTTTCTCCCTCCCTGGTACCAAAAGACCTGGAAATGTAATTTCCAATAATTTGGGAGAAAGAATATTGATACTGGTGTCCACTGATCTTTTCCAAGTTGCTGAAGCTGGCCTCAAGCCTGCGATCCTCCTGTCTCAGTTCCCCAAATACTAGGATTATAGATGTGTGCCATGACGCCTGGCTTTTTTGTCCCATTGGATCATGCCTGTGTCACAGGCTCTAAGAGTCCCTGGCCATCAGTATCAGCTTCCTCAGGGAGCGCTCGGATTCCTCCGTGACGCATGTTGCTCCCTGTACATTCTGTCTATTAGTATGCCCACGTCACTGGCCCTTCCTGTTCCCCAAAGTGCCCTCTGGAAACATGACCTGTTTCAGAAATCCACATGACTTTCTCTGTGATTTTTTTTTGTTTGTAGTGGGCATTGAACTTAGGAGAGTTCTGCCTTTGCAGTATCACACACACACCTATTTAATTTTGTTATTCCAAAACAAAGTGACACTAGGTTGCTGAGACTAGCTGAGAACCTGTGATCCTTCTGCATCAGCCTCCCTTGTACAGGTAGACAGGTGTGCGCCCTCGCTCCTGGCTTCCCTGGGAATTATGTCCTTAGACACAGAAGGTCAAGTCTCTCTGAGGCAGCCTGCTTTCTCCAATGTACTGTGATTCGAGTGCAAAGAAGGAAAGAAGGAAGGAAGGAAGGAAGGAAGGGAGGGAGGGAGGGAGGGAGGGAGGAAAGTAAATTTTAGCACTATTATTCAGTGCTAACATGTACCTTTTTTAAGTTATTATTTTAATATTTTTTGGTAAGGATTCAGTACAAACTTTACTTGAAATAAATGTGCTAAAAGAGGCATATGCCATTTATACGTACAAAGAATCACAGAATACCAGTGACAACTATGAGACCCATCAAATGTGGGGACTGGTGGAGCTTTATGTTTTCTATTTCTTCCTGTATTTATCATGGTAAACCCCAATTCTCTGAACGTGTAAATGGACAAATACCTCGACTGACTCAATCAATATTGTGTAAAAAGGTTAACATTTGTAACACTGCTGTAGAATTTTTTTTCTTGGTACTGGGGTTGAAACCAGGGACATTCTTCCTCTGAGCTTTACCCCGAGCCCTATTTTAGTTTTTGTTTGAAACAGGGTCTTGCTAGGTTGCTAAGAGTCTCGCTAGATTGGTGAGGCTGGTCTTGAACCTATGAGCCTCCTGTCTTAGCCTCTCAAGTACTAGGATTACAGGTGTACGCCACTATGCCTAGCTCTGCTATCAAAATTTTAATTTAAGAAATTCACATCTTCCATTATTTTGCCAAGTATGTATTACAGCTCTAAATTTTTTAATTATATCTCCTGTTTATGAAACATTAACACTTCTGCTTTCCCGTAGTATTGCATTATATAACTATACAGCCTAAAGAGTCAAGAAATAATTGGTTTTTACACTCTTAATTTTCAGATGATAATTTTTTGAATACATAACTGGAGACATACTACAACATTATGAACCTCGCATATATAAAGCTTGCATTAATAAAAGTGTGTGCATTTTGCAGATAAATATAAAAAAACTTTGTAGTACAACTGATATGCTGGGGCCTCATGGGTCTGGAGAAACATCATTTCTTACTCAGTGGACATATGACAGCGTAGTCTTATAAGGACCCAGTTTTCAGGGTGGTATAGGATAGTTGCCTTGAAATAAAATCTTAAAATAATATGACCTCAATTTGTGTGTGTGTGTGTGTGTGTGTGTGTGTGTGTGTGTGTGTTTTACTGGGGATTTAACCCAGGGGCATTCTACTTATGAGCTACAGCCCCCGCCCTTCTTATTTTGTTTTGAAACAGAATCTCTCTAGGATGCTGAGAGTCTCATTACTTGCTGAGTCTGTCTTGTAACCTGCAATCCTACTGCTTCAGCCTCCCAAGTACTGGGATTATAGGCATTACCACCACACCGGGCTTGATTCTATTTTAATTGTGGTTATATTTAAAATTCTGATTCCACATGCCTAAGAGGATAAAAATAGTATATGGTTGTGCTAATTGGTTACAAAACTCTGCTGCATAGACTAGTTACTCTGGCATAAGGATAAAACAAAACAAACAAACAAACAAAAAACCACAGATGAGATATGCAGCTATCTTGAAGAAGTGAGAGAAAAGATTTACACTAGAGTCCTCTCAACACAACTAACTGGTAAACATATCCTATTTTGGTAATCCTTTTATCTTCTCTCATTTGGCAGGGACAGAGTTGATCAATTATTAAAAGAACTGCATTGTGTCCCAAGTCACATGTCTGATGAACTGCATAATAATAAAAATGATAGCAAACATTTCTGTAGAGACCAAAATGTGCCCAAAGCACTGCCTTGTTTAGTATGTATAGGTAAACTTTATTACATAACATGCCTAGTATGTAAAATATGACTGTGTGTCTTTCATAGATAAGATGACATTGTAAAGGGCAGATCACAGCAAGTCTGAATTCAGGGCACACACTGCTCAATATTTACCCTGTTAATATATGAAGAATAGTTGGTTTGTAATCACAGTACTTGGCAGGCTGAGACAGGAGGATCACAACTTCCAGGCCAGCTGCAGTGATTTTGTGAGACTCTCAGCAATGTGGTGAGACTCTGTTTCAAAATAAAATTCTGTGGCTCAGAAGTAGAACGCCCCTGGGTTCAATCTCCAATACCCCCTGCTTAAAGCAATCAGACTAAAGATAACTCTGAAATAATATAACTCTGCATGTCTCATACATTGAGATTCTTCTGCTGCAAGGATCTTATTTCCACTTTGGGGCAATTTTCCTCATCCAAATTTACCACAAAGTGTACCGATGCAGCGGAGAATCAAATAACACATCCCTTTTGCCCCTTAAAAATGCAAAAAAAATGAGGTGATAATACATTTCCTATGTGAATATTTTTATTGCACAAGAAGGCGTGTGCACCCTGGGAGACCAGCCGTGGGACAGGCACAGCCCCCAGGCATACCTGGAAAGTGAGGCGAGGAGGCTTCCAGAGGAGGAGAGGGAGATGGAGCCCTGGCGGAGCCCAGGAATGGGGGCACCAAGATGAAGGCACGTGTATGGCATGGCGGGAACTGTAGGGAGTGAAGATGGTAACGCTGGTAATACTGAGTTCCTCCGATTTTGTCCTCAGGTATTCGGTATATGCTGCTTTCCCCCATAAGATGAATAAAGACCATGACTTATGCAATAATATTGATATAAGAAACATCTTCTTTTGGGAAATTCTCATTGGGATCTCAGCTAACAGCATGCTCCTTCTCTTCCATATCTTCTTCTTCTTCCTGGAGCCCAGATGCAAGTCCACAGACCTGGCCATCAGTCTCTTGGCTTTCATCCACATAATGATGCTGCTGACCAGGGCGCTCATAGCTCAAGACGTCCTGGGGTCTCAGGGTTTGGGGGATGACGTCATATGCAAATCAGTTATCTACTTGCACGGGCTGTGTAGGAGCCTCTCCATGTGTACCACCTGCCTGCTGAGTGCCCACCAGGCCATCATCCTCAGCCCCAGAAGCTTCTGGTTGGCAAAGTTTAAGCATAAATCCTCATGCCCCAGCTGGTGCTGCTTTCTTGTTCTCTGGGGGGCTAACTCATTCATTATGGCTCATTTCTTAATCGCCATTGTTGGCACCACCAATGAGACCTCAGCCGACCTGGTCATCTCTAAATCCTGTGCTGTCTCACCCATGGCCCATGTCCTCAGGCACTTATTTGCCATGATAGGAATATTCCGGGATGTGACCGCCCTAGGGCCCATGGCCCTCTCGAGCAGGTACATGGTGGTTCTCCTATGCAGGCACAAGAGGCAGTCCCAGCATCTCCACAGCACCAGCTCCTCTCCAAGAGCGTCCCCAGAGCAAAGGACCGTGCCGACCATCCTGCTGCTCGTGGGCTGCTTTGTGGTCACGTACTTTTTAGATTCCATGTTCTCTTCAAGAATTATGTGGGAGAATGCCTCGATTCACCATGGTGTCCATATACTGATAGCCAACGGCTACGCCACCATTAGTCCTCTGGTGTTCATCAGTACTGAAAAACGCATCTTTAACATTTTAGATCTGTGTGGGGGTGGACTGTAAGGGTGTGGGAAGCGAAGAAAACTTTTGCTAAATTCAAAAGACTCAAAAGCTAAGGTGACTGCTTAACTGTCAAGGCTGTCTAAGCAATTAAAACTTAGCCAGTGCCTGTTACTCACAATACGACCCTAGAAATAATAAATTTGTAACTTCCCAGGAATCCCAATGTTTGAGGGTTTATGACCTGTGTTGTTTGTCTTCCCCTGTCAAGGGGTCTAAGATAAGGTGTAAATAACAAATGTTTCTTCTAAGCTTGATTGATGTGGCCCACCTGGAGTTTAGGGCCTGTAAAATAATGAATATTGTGCATGTACTCAAGGTCTGGCTTCAGCCTATATAGGCAAAGAGCCACTTAATAAAGTTGAACATTTGTTCCCCTCGCGAGGTTGTGTCTGTGTCTGTGTGTCTGTGTGTGTCTGTCTTTTGTGTTTAAGCTTCCAGTGCGGACTGCAGGATAGGGAAACTGAGGCAGCAGCTGGCCTGCTGCATAAGGAGTAGATTATTTTGTCCTAGGTAATAAGTTTCCTTAAGATCAAGCAATGAGCTGACTTCAAGTGACACTTCATAGCACACCATCTCTGATCTCTGGTTTACAAAGAAACATGAATACATGCTTTTCCTTTCTTTGGTGGCACTGGTGATGTACCCCAGGGATATTCTTTTTTTTTTTTTTTTTTTTTTTTTTTGCGGTACTGGGGATTGAACTCAGGAGCATTCTACCTCCGAGCTATACCCCCAGCCCTATTTTTTATTCTTTACTTTGAAACCGAGTCTTGCTAAATTGCGGAGTGCCTCACTAGGTAGGTGAGGCTAGCCGCGAACCCGGATCCTCCGGTCTCAGCCTCCCAAATGCTGGGATTACAAGCGTGTGCCACCATGCCCAGCCCCAGGGATATTCTAACCTTGAAGCACACCCCATCCCTATTTTTTTTGAAACAGGGACTCACTAAGGTGCTGAGAGCCTTGATAAGTCGCTGAGGCTGGCTTTGAACCTGCCATCCCCGTCTCAGTCTCCTTACACATGTATGCCACCATGCTCACCCCAAGCATATGTGTTTTCCACTCAACCTGTTTGATAGCAGTGTCTGATGGTTAATTTGGACTGTCGATGTGATCGGATAGACACTTGTGGGTGTGTCTGCGAAGGTGACATCCAGAGGCAAGTGGCTTACAGAACAGCATGCTGCCGGGGATGGCCGCCCTGAACACGGGCGGCAGTGAGCAATAGGCTGGGGGCCCAGACGGAACCAGCACTGGGAGAGGGAAGAAGGCTCAGACATTGGGAGATAGATTCCTCTTGAGTGGGCACATCTCTTGCTTAATTTATCGATATCAGACTCCAGTTTTTTTCCGACATCCAACATGGACCCTCATAGTGGTTCTCCAGAGGACTTCAAGGCCTTTAAGTTTAGCCTGAACTGGGCTACAGCGTAGGTCACGCTTCTTCTTGGACTGGGAAACTACTGGTTCTCCTGCCGGTCCAGGGTGCAGATGGTCATGTGGGGCTACCCAGGTCTGCCCATATAAGGCAATCTAGTAAACCCTCTTTCATAATTATGCAGCCATGTGTGTCCTGTTTGGTTATTTTTCCTATGGGGAGCACCAACTAGTAAATTGTCTAAGTAAATACATCACAGATCTTTAAATCTTATATTATGCTGAGAAAACAACAGTTTCACTATGTCATAGTTAAACATCAACACAAAATGAACTAAACATTGAAGTGTGAGCCTTAAATCTATAAAACGCCTAGAAGGAAACACTCCAGCCCCATTTATCAATCTCTCTCTAGCCTCCTAAGATGATGAATATGATAGTTACACTGATTTCATCATTACACAATGCCACATGAATCAAATCATCATATTGTACCCATAAGAATATAAAGTGATTATGTTTCAATACAAAACACAAGGAAGCCGGGTGTGGTGGTGCACACTTGTAATTCCAGCATTTGGGAGGCTGAGACCGGGGATCTGAGTTCTTGGTGAGCCTCAGCTACCTAGTGAGGCACTCCGCAACTTAGTGAGACCCTTTTTCAAAATAAAACATAAAAATAGGACTGGGGGTGTAGCTCAGAGGTAGAATGCCCCTGAGTTCAATTCCCAGTACCACAAAAAAGCAAAACAAAACACAAGGAATGAAGGGATGAATTTGTGAGGATAATACAAAAAGAAATCATAGGAGAAAAGATTCATGATGTTGCTCTAGGAAATGATTTCATGGGTATTACATCAAAAGAACTGGGCATAAGCAAAACTCTACAAGTGAGACTTCACCAAACTAAAAAACCTTCTATACATCAAAGTAAAAGTCAACAGAGTGAAGACAACAACCTAGATAATGGAATAAATTACTTGCAATGCACTTGAGAAGAGCCTAACCCCCCGGATACATTAAGAACTCTATGGGAATAAACAAATAAATGGATTAAAAATGGGCCAATGACTCAAATAGATGTTTCCCCCACTGAAGACATAAAAATAGCCAACAAACAATAATAAATGCTCCATATCAACTAATCATCAAGAAAATGCAAATCAAATCACAAGGAATAAATAGTTCATGGTATTTGATTATTTCAAATCTCAAAATACCAACTCATATCCTGTGAATGTATGAAACTATAATTAGTCAAAAGGAAACACTAAAAATAAATAAATAAAATACTTGGGACGCTGATACAGGAGGATCACAAATTTGAGGACAGTCTCAGAAAACAGCAAGGCTCTCAGCAGCCTTGGAAGACCCTACCTCAAAATAAAAGAATAAAAAGAACTGTGGGCATAGCTCAGAAGACCAAGCCCTGCCGCCCAATGCCGCAGGAATGTGTACCGCCATGCAGCCAGGAGACTAGGCTTGTATCACAGAGCCACACAGGGGGCAGAGGGGGTCCCCTAACACCCCCACAAAACAACTTCACCAGAAGTGGCTTTGACCCAGCTTGAGCCTGGGACCAGAGCTCCTGGGAAACTGAGGCTCTCCTGGCTCCATCACCCATGTGAACCTGCACAGATCAACCAGTTCCACTTGCAGTGACAACAGAGGAAGCTGTGTCCCCCAACACCAGCACCAGAGGAGGGTGCAGATCAGAGACCTTCCGGCCAGCAAGAGTGGCACATGCCTGGTGACACAGTAAAGGCTCCGTGCTGGCTCCAAAGCCAGCCTCCCCCCCTCCCCCCAGTTCCTCCCCACATCCAGGGACCAGCTGATATGGCCCTGGGCCGGCCAGCTTTCTGGATGCAGCATGGGGCCCCACCTCATCCCACCATTTCAGGTCCCAGAAGAAGCAAGGGCTAGCTAAAGGAGCACCCAAAAGCTCCCTGCCTCCAGTGTGTTCTTGTGATCAGAGACCCCTCCTTCCCCCAGACCCAGCACTCTTGTTTATCCACCTTGAGCACTCTCACCCACCTCAACTGCATGGAGAATGGACCAGAACTCAACCTGCCTCGGGAAGCCCATACCAACAAATACCAGTGGTAAATCTAGCCCCAGCCACCAAGTCAGAGCCAAAAGTCTGGCTTAGGCCAGAGAGCACCCCCTAGAGGTAGCACTGGGAGAGACACAGCAGGGCCCCGGAGCCAGGGGCACCTCTGACCAGGATCCGCTCGCAAGCTCTCCTTGCAAAACTGTACTGCTCCTGATACAGACCCAGTAACAGCAACAGGAGGCCCCGGTACCAGAGGACCAGCTCAGGAAACAGAGAGACTGAGAACCACTGCACCGACAAGGCCCCCCTGCCACGGACCCTGCACCGGTGGGTCCTGCCCAGACTGACTGGTGTCTCCAGGTTCTTGCCCCCAGGCACCATGGTCTTTTCAGCAGCATGTACCAGAGTTAAAACACTGATCGACCAAGGTACACAGTCATATATCTTTATTACACTCAGCAAGCACATCCTGTATGTCACAATCGTTGTGTGAACAGTTGTCCGCTCGTGTTAGGAGTTCTCTCGGTGCAGGCGGGCACCTCCCCGGGTCCTGGGTGGGAGGCTGTCCAGGCTCGTCAGGCTTGGCTCGGTGGCCCATGGAGGGATTCGTGCGTGGCCCTTTCTATGAAATACACCGATGGGAGCACTAGCGGGGGGCCAAGGGCCCAGAGAAGCAGGGATGAACTGGTTCTTTCATTTATGAACAACAGCTGGGATCTCAAACAGTGAAATAACCCTGTCAGACATTGAAGTATGCGGCTTGGAGAATGATTACACACTGGTGTTTTACTCAAAGCACCTCCATACACTGATTTTTAATGCTGCAAGGCGCCATCTCATCGATGAACACTGGGTAATTAACATCTCAGTGATACTCCAGACTCCCTCCCTATTCCTTCATCCCTATTTGCTTTGTCTGACAGAAACAAATTATTTTCAAATTCAGAGGAAACTATAAGATGAAAAAATGACAGTTCTTTCTCACTGCATGAATTAACATTTACTACGTTTACTCTTCTTCACCAACAAAAACTTGATGGACTTGATCACTCGATTTTCAGTACTGATCAACATCATAGGACTGACGGTGGCATAGCCATTGCACCCCAGCATCTGGATGCACAGGCGCACTGCATCCTCCTTCTGCAAAATTTCATTGGAGGAAGAAACAATGGAGTCCACAACGTACATGGTCACAAAGAAACTCATGAGCAGCAGAATGGTCCCCATGGCCCTTTGTTCAGGGGATGCTTTTGGAGAAACGCTGGTGCTGTGAAGATGCCGGGATGGCCTCCTATGCCTGCACAGGAGAACCACCATGTACCCGCTCGAGAGGCCCATCAGTCCTATTAAAAAGGTGTCTCGAAGCATCCCCATTGCAAAAAAGGAATGCCTTAAAAAGTGACTCAAGGGTGAAACAGAGCAGGATTCTGAAACAAACCGAAGGGATGACGTCTCGTTGGAGGGGCCAGTAATGGCGATTACAAAGCGAACGTTTATGAGTATACTGGAAACCCAGAGAATGAGAATGCAACACAGGCTGTGACGTGAAGACTTAGGCTTCAACTTTGCCAAGCAGGAGCTTCTGGGGCTGAGGATGATGGCTTGAAGGACACTGAGCTGGCAGGTGGTACACAGAGAGAGACTCTTCATCAGCCTGTACAAGTAGATAACTGATTTGCATGTGATGTCATTCCAAAAGCTCCAAGACCCAAACTTGTCTATATCTATGAAAACCCTGATTATAAGCATCACTAGATGAACAAGTGCCAGGTGACCGACGACCAGGTCAGTGGGCTTGAGCCTGCGTTGAAGGAGGAAGGTGAGGATGTGGAAGAGAAGCAGGATGGTGTTGGCTGATATTCCAATGCCAATTTGGAAGAAGAAGAAATTTCTAATGGCATTAAAACTATAAACGTTGATGCTGTTACTCATTTTTCTAGTGAAAATTTCATAGTAAATGTCTGAGAAGGAAAGAAAGACAAATTCTCCTCAAGATAGATATCAACAACTTCATCATTCTCAAACAAAACTATTGCCGCCATTAATAATATTTGTGGATTCATCCTAATGCACACTTTTACCCCTTTGATGCATAAGTACTACACCCTCTTTTTATTTCATGTATTGGTTTTTCATGTGTAGGGCAATGTTTTATATGTCTTTACATCCTCTGCAACCAGATAAAAAGCTGACTATGGAACAAGAGCTTGTCCATGTTTTCAAGGGAATTCAAGTGAAAAGAATTGCAAAGAAATCTAAATAAGATTCTCAAAGGGTATCCACAGGACAACCATGCTCATGGTTATATAATTTCAGTGCCCTCCTTATTCTGGATTATCTATGGCCAAATTACAAACTATAGATAAATGGAGACTCCGAGGTAAAAATGCTTGAAAGTTTTTTTTTTTGTTTTTTTTTTTCATTTCTTGGTGATGGATATTGAACCCACGGGCATCCTATCCCTGAGCTATACCCCTAGTCTTACTTTATAGCAGTCTTACTAAGTTCCTGAGGATCTTGCTAACCTGCTATTGTTGTCCATGAACCTGAAATTTTCCCATCTCACCTCCCTATGATAATATAATTAGATATTTTTATCAAAGAAATAGCTAAACTTAGGTTCCATTTGTAGAACTACCATTGTGTAACCTTGTGTGTGATTTTTTTGGTAAAGATAGCGTTTCTGGGAAACGCTTTCCCAGCATCCCCTACAGCCAAAGGGGGAAATTTTGTGACACTACCCTCCTACCAATAGGAGCACAGAACAGAAACCCCACATTGAAAATACTCTGCAGTTTTATGCCACTGACGTTCTGGATGTTCAACAACTGAGACTTGGAATACAATCAGAAAATAAAAGGTCTAAGAAAAGAATAATCAGTATTTTGGCGCTTGCCCTCCAAAGTCAAATAGGACCCACACAATTGACAGAACTTTTAAAGGCTCTAAAATTCTGATGTCATCCCACCCCCTCTGATTAGGGAATGTGACAACCCCACAGACTAAGAGCTACAGTAAATATTCTGTAAAAAGTAGGGTTGAAGAGGAGAACATTACTAATGCGTCAAGGGAAGCCATGTGATCAGCAAGACTATGCCCCATCCTGGCAGATGGCATAACTGCTAGAGGAAAGTCATCACAAGTCCCTAAGAATAACCCTGAGGAGCCTCAACTGTTCTTAATAGCAATATAATTTTATAAAAATATATGTTTGCCCAACATAGGGCTACGTCCTTGGTCTTGAATACCAAGCAGGAAAGTTTAACAAAAAAATGTACTATTCTGGGTCTAAGAAGACAACCATACTAATGGAGTCATTTAAAGACCCCCACTTAATTACATTATAATCTAAAATGGTACCTCTGTTTTCAGACCCACAGTAGAGCTATGTCACAGATGCCCAAAACCTCTCTCCAATGGATTCCTTAAAAGATGCTTTGAAACTAAATCTATCCCTCTGAGGTTTTGCAGGTCTTGGATCACCTAAGGGGAAAAGGAATATTTGCTTTACAGACAGCTCTGCCAAAAATGTAAGAAGACACAGATAGTTGTCAATAACCCTTATAAGGAGGAAATTATTAGTACTAGTGGACAGGGTGATAGTAGTCAACATGCTAAATTGTATGCCGTGTTTGTTTTTGGTTTGGGTTATTTGTAGAGTAAATTATATTACAAGCAGCAGATAGTTGCCATCTATACCCAAGATGCCTTCGCAGAAATTGCTAAACAACTAGAAGCTACCAGTAGGGTGATCTAGGGAAATCATTTAGCCCTAGATATGAAATAGCTGAAGATGCTGGAATTGGTAACACCCTTGAGAGGAAAAGTTATTCTATGCTAACAAAATTTGAAGAAAAGAGTAGTAGTATATTTAAAAAAACATCTTTTCTATTGAAGAAATAGCTCAACTTAGGCTCCATTTTATAGGACAGCCATTGTGTAAGCTTGTGTGTGCTTGCACGTTTTGTAAAGATGGCATTTCCTGGAAACTGTGAGTGCCAACCTTGCCCCCAACATCTCCTTCAGGCAATGGCACAGATTGGGGGCTACACTAACACCAATAGTTACCCAGCACAGAAGCCCCATGTCGAAAATAAAATACACAGCAGTTTTCCATCGCATTGTTCATACCCACCTAACTTTACTGATGGCAGAATCCTTTTTTGCAAAAAGTAAAACTCACCTTGCAAAGCCACTTTCAAGTATGTGTCTTTTCTCATGATATGGAAATTTATTTCTAACACTCCCAAGTACTAGGATTATGGCACATGCACCACCATGCCCGGATGAAATGCTTCTGTTTAAATCCATGGTCTGCCATTTACTACAATTGAGACCTTCACCAATCCCTTACATCTGTATTGCATATGTTTCTTTACTACATATAGTCATATTTTCTATATCCAAGAGATGTGATAGGTATAAAAAGATTAACATACTACACATGCTGGTTCCAACAAAGCTTGTTCTGCACTCAGCCACCATTTTCTTCCCTTTGCCCTGAGCCTTCCAGACCTCATAGCCCTTTTTTATTTTGAGGCAAGGTCTTGCTAACTTGCTGAGGCAGGCCTCAATTTTTCCATCATGTCCCAGCTTCCCACTACTGAGACTCTAGGTGTGTGCCACCATGCCTCGCTAAGGAGCCACAAGAATTTAAATATTTCAAGTCTAGTTAGATAATTGGTTTGAAACCTTCATAAATGCTTCACAGTCTAAAATAAAAATTGCATAATAGCATCCAAAAAATTTACAGCTTCCCAACTCTTATTTTAAAAGAATTCCAATTCATACCTTCAGCAAGTGTAGACTGACTTCTCAGTAGAAACAACAGCAAGTAATCTAATGGTCCATCAGCCACTACGTTTTATAGGTCACACATTGTTATTACTAGACACACAGTGCCTTGGGGTCTCTATATTTTCTATGTAGATATAAACGAAATATCTCTATTACTTCTATGTAGATATAAATGAAATATATCTATTAATATGCCTAATTAAGTAAGATATAACATATATGTTGGGATTTTGATACAGAAATAGGCCTACACGTTTAATCACGATGGCCTATCTCCTCATCTGAAATTCCTGAGATGGTTGGTAAACAATGGATCCCTAAAATGTCTGGCATTTGTGCAAGCCCAGGCATCACCCAGCATGTCCAGTGAAATGTCAGGAACCTGAGAATAAAAAAAAAAGACAACCAGGCCAGAGCCCTGCCATATGCCCCCCCATCCACTACCTCACACAGGTCTCCTATAAAAAAGAATTCTAAAGGCCCCAAAGTTACTTTCTCCCTCTTGAGATGGCCCACATTCTCCCTTGAATGTGTGCTGCACACTTCCCTAAATAAAACTCTTTGTGTCTTAAAAAAGTGCTTTAAAATAATATAAACTAGCCAGATGTGCTAGTACACGCCTGTAATCCCAGCAGTTGGGAGGCTGAGATAGGAGGATCTCAGGTTTGAGCCATACTTCAGAAACCTAGTGAGACAGTCACAATTTAGTGAGAGAGAGTTAGAACACCCATTGGCTAAACTCCTATGATAATGATGATGATGATGAAGATGATGATAATAATGTGATATATGTAACTAGTATTTTATGTAGTTCTGTAAATCTACATAAAAAATTGTAAGATTCCCTTCTATCATGTTACTCTAAGACATACAGGCTTTACTTCAAGTCAGTTTAAAAAGTAAAATACCTAGCACTGAAAACCTGGACAAGCAGTCAGTCTGAGTCATCTGCAAATCCAGGCACACACCTTCCTGTTTTCAGTGTTTCCAAGGGGACTTCAGTCCTGGGCACAAAGGCAGGGGGTCCCTGCAAGCACAGGCTGAAGATAGGGAGGGCGGACACATCTGTTTTCTCTGGGCAACAGGAACATGACATATGGTCATTTATGTCCTGCACTCAGGGATGCACATTAAGTACACAAAAGGGCACATTTTGGCTTGTCACTACCACACACCTCCATTTCAACAGCTTTTCATCTCTATCTTCATCTCCCTCCTTGACATACTGGAGAGATTACACCCTCGACCCTGGGGGACCTGGGCGGGTGAACACCACTCTCATCAATTTGTTTCTTTATTTCTAAAGCAGCTACAGCCCATCATCACTTCTGGGAAAGACCTAGCGGCTAGCACCCACTCTCACATGCTGATAACATTAACTTAAATTCATGAAATTAAACTGAAGACAAGACATATCTTCATGAGAAAATACTGTTAGGTATACTGCAGGAATGTGAGCTTAAAATCTATAACCCAATGTTTTGAAGTAAGATCATTTAATTCTGATTAGTTTTCAACTATTTTGTGCCTATAATTTTTCTTAATTAATCCAAAGTATACAGGGATACTTATTCAATATTTTCAATTGATTTATGGAGATGAGAGAAGCAAAACTAAGTATATTAGTAAAATATGGGATTTAAATTTATCTCTTTCTTGGTGAATAGGAATATGAATTAGTAATTTTGGAGTAAAAATAACTGGAAAGCATACTAATACGCACTTTGAGAAATGTTGAAATGAGAAATGACTGAAAAAGTCAAGTTAGAGCCGGGCGTGGTGGCGCACGCTTGTAATCCCAGCATTCGGGAGGCTGAGACCGGAGGATCTGGGTTCGCGGCCAGCCTCAGCTACCTAGTGAGGCACTCGCAACTTAGTGAGACCCTGTTTCAAAATAAAGAATAAAAATAGGGCTGGGGGTATAGCTCGGAGGTAGAATGCCCCTGAGTTCAATTCCCAGTACCGCAAAAAAAAAAAAAAAAAAAAAAAAAAAAAAAAAAAAAAAAAAAAAAAAAAAAAAAAAAAAAAA
>PVLC010038720.1:0-14625 GCA_004027655.1 Graphiurus murinus | reverse complement strand
AGAGAAGAAGATAATCCTTTGAATATATCAGAGCTTGGGTACTTATAGAATTTCTAGATTTCTTTTAACATATTTTTTTCCAAAGATGATACATAGCTTAGAATGAAGAACATTTCCTTTGAGAAAAAGCTTTAAAGATAGTAATAATCTTAATTAAATAGTCTTTCGCATTCAGAAGGGAACAAAATTATAAATGTACATACAACTTTCAAGCATATGTTCTTTTTAATGATATTAATATATCTCTAGAGATAGTAAAGCTTCTTCCTAATTAGGTAGTATTTTATTAAACCGAATGAAATCTCATGTTAGTTTTAATACCATTTTCAAGAATTAAATAACATTCAGAGTCTCAAAGAGGATTTTTGCCTTCTTCTATGGAAATTATTGGTGGTAGTTAAAAAATTAGTGTTAGGATGAAGGAAACAATGAATCTGTTTGTTAAATGAAGATACATCAAATTCCTGAAGATTTTACCTAGCACAAATATGTTATTGCTGAATCTATTTATGCCAAGGTAGTTATTTTTAAGTAAAAATTAGAATAATTTTAATTTTGTAGAATCTAATTTCCTCAGTTGATTATGTTTTCAATCAAGTAAACCAAAATAATTTTCATTTACAGATTTAGCTTTAGTTTTCCATTTGGGATATGGGATAGGCATGAGGATTAGAGATGGAAGAGGAAAGACTAGAATTCCAACTCTGGTTCTGGGATTAAAGGAAAAAAAGTGCAAACTCTGTTAAATTAGAAATGATAGGATTTACAGTAATCTTAAGTAGTATTACATGCATCTCTATGGCACACCATTTGAAAGCAGACATTCTAGTTGATGTCCTAGCAAAATATAAGTATCCCAAAGACACAAGCCGAGGGGGAAATGTGAATGCCCCAGTTCCCATGAAGGATATAGGAAGGTGATTACAAGACTGAGTAGAGAAGGCGAGGGGACCAGAGAGCTCACAACTGAGTGTCATCTCATTTTTAAGGAGTAGATAATTCAAATTTTTTACAAATTAGCTTAGGGGATAGACAGTGATCACAGGTGACTCTATATAGATGCAAGATTTCCAAATAAAATGCTAGTAAATAGATCCTAGCAATGAGTAGTAAAACAAGTGTAGTTTATTCTAAGAATGCAGATATTAGTTTATTCTTAGGGAATCTATGAATATGATCTATTAATACACAAATTAAAGGAGAAAATTCTACATATCAATTGAAAAGACACTTGACTAAATTGAGAAACTATTCCTTTTTTTAATTTTTATTGTTCAGCACGGATTTTTTATACATTTCTTGAGTACAACAGGGTTACATATACATTTATGACATATCAATCATTGTCCAAGCACAATTAGCACTACTTCTTCATTTTCCACGTATAGCCCACATTCTTAACATAGCCTGGTTAAGCAAACTTTCTAGAGTCATAGAACCATAAACCTTTAGAGTCATATATTTACTTTTTAGGAAGTAGGAGGGTCTTTCATCTATGCATCCTAGGAGCAATCACCAGATTTCGAGATGCCAAAGTAGCCATAGCAGAATAATCAGTATAATTACTCATATATGCAGATAGCAACTCTCAGGAGGGAAAGGGCCCAGCTGGGCTAACACAACATCCCTGTTTTTATTTTAAAATGCACGAGGGACTGTGCTTGTCTTAGGTCGGAGAAACTATTCCTTATGAAAAAAATTTCACTAAGCTGGGCATGGTGGTGCATGCTAGTAATCGCAGTAATCAGGAGGCTGAGACAGGAGGATCGCAGGTTCTTGGCCAGCCTCAGCTACTTAGGCCATCCGCAACAAAATAAAGAATAATAAAAAACAGGGCTGGAGGTGTAGCTCGGAGGTAGAATGCCCCTGGGTTCAATCCACAGTACCACACACACACACACACACACACACACACATAAATAAATAAATAAATAAATAAATAAATAAATAAATAAATAAATCCATACATACATAAATAAAAATTTTGCTAAATAAATATTATTTACTAAAAATAAACAGGATCCTAAATGATAAAATAATAAAACCATTTGAATTTAAACCCAAACTAGACAAGAATGTCTACTCTTGCCATTATTAACACTGTTTTGGACAGTGTATTGTTCTTGAAAATACAATAAATAAATAAACTGACAAAAATACTAAAAAAGAGAAGAAAATTAATTTCTTCTTCTGATCATATTGTTATATATATGGAGAATCCCAAAATCGATAGTAAAAAACTTTAAGAGTTAATTAGAGAATTCAGCCAGGTATCTAGATGAAGGATAACTATATAAAATTAGCAGGTTTAAAATCTATTATAAAAACAATACGTAAAAGTAAAAATATTAACAAGTATTCAATTTAACAACAAAGATAAAATAAGAAGAAATATAACAAGAAAAGCATAGGACTTATATAAAGAAAATAATTCATTAGAAATTATATCTTATAGGACATATAACAATATATAAACAAATAGAAACATCATATTTTGGGGTGGGAAGACAATATTAAAATACCAATTCTTCCAAAATTAACATATAAATTTAATGCAATTCTTATTAGGATCACAGTGGCTTTGAGGTGAAATAATTTGATAAAGTGATCTTAAAGTTTATATAGAAGAATAAATGCCCAAAGATGGTCATTTCATTCTCATTATGACGAACTAGTGAGGATTTAAGCTATCTAAGCACACTTATCAAGTAAATGTCATATTGGCATAGGATTAGGTCACTAGATGATAACTCTGGGAACAGGTCCTGGGATGTATAAGCATTTTATATATGAGGAAGTTGGTAGTGTAGTTCAGTGGGAAAAGGATGCACTCTATAATGAATGGTCCTGGCATAACCAGCTACCCATTTGGAAGAAAAATGATGTGATATATATTAAAATAAATTAAACATGTATGTTAAACTAAATGAAAAGATTTATAATATCTTACACAAATTAATTTGTGAGGCTATATTCCTAGATTTTCTAGAGTGCACGATAGTGGTGGAAGATCCTTTTAATAAGAAGTTAATCATATTCAGTATATAAAAGTTCAGATTTTAGTATGGCAAAGATATGCTAGGCAAAGTCAACAAGTAATTTATTTGGAAAAAATAATTGTAATGCAAGTGACAGATCAAAGATTTTTCTTTTTTTGTAGCACCAGGGGCATTCTACCTCTGAGCTATGCTCCCAGCCTTTTTTTTATTTTTTATTTTGAAACAGGGTCTCACTAAATTGCAAAGGGCCTCACTAAGTTGCTGAAGCTGGCCTTGAACCTGCCATCTCAAGTCTCAGCCTCCCAAGTACTGGAATTACAGGCATGTACCACCACTCCTGGTCAGATGCAAGATTTATAATTAAAATATTCCAAGAACTCTAACAAATGCAAACATCTCAATAAAGTTAAATTATATAAATAGATATTTTGTGGAAGAGAATATCTAGTTGCCAGAAAACATATGAAAAAAATTTCAAAAGAATTTGAAGTTAGAGTAATGCAAATTGGAGTAATAATGAGATTAATTATTCTCTCAGATGGTGGAAAAAGCAGTATGTAATACTGACTGCTGGTGGGGTGTAGAGAAAAAAGTATTTAAATACTTTGCCAAAGGAAATATAAATTCTTTCAGTCCTTTTGTAATTTGGCAACTCCTTTTGAAAATAAAAATGTGCCAAGTGTGGTGGCGCACAACTGCAATCCCAGTTACTCGGGAGGCTGAAGTAAGAGGATTTCAAGTTCAAGGCCAGCCTGGGCAACTTAGTGAGACCCTGTCTCAAAATTTTATTAAAAAAAAAAAGAAATGGGAATGTAGTCCAGTGGTAGAGTGCCCCTGGGATCTAATTCAGAAAGAAAGAAAGGAAGGGAGGGAGGAAAAGAGGAAGGAAGGAAGGAAGGAAGGAAGGAAGGAAGGAAGGAAGGAAGGAATCTTTCCTTCAATTCAGCAATTCCTCTTATGGACTTTCATTTATACAGAGGAACCCATTCTGATTGAAAGGGATTTCTATAAAATATTGTTCAGTGAGAAATACAAAATACCAGGATATATATATATATATATATATATATATATACACATATACATATATATATATATATATATATATATATATATGATTTTATAAGACAATGAAATGCCTTCCTCAGTATGAATATGAGCATGTGAAATTATATAAATGTGGAATATATGGAAGAATAAGTATGTGGAAGTATAGATATGAGGTTATTGACATGGATTTTCTGTGGTAATGTCAGGAGGGGGCAATTAGTAAACTCAACAAATTTCTTGAACAGTTTTTCATACATTTATGTGATTTTTATAGTTTTCATTTTAAAATCTTATTTTACTAAAGTTTTTTTTTATTGAGGCCAATTCTTTCCCATATAAACCCTTTGACAGACTCAAGCTAATTAGCATTTAAAAAAAAATTTCTAGCCTGACTGATAATATCTTTTGCTATTGTGAGTTTTCTTTTTGGGCATTATTTTTAGCAAATGCAATTCTCTTAGGTCAAATTGTTAGATCAATATTTTTTGAAGATGATTTTATGCTTTTACATAAAAACTTTTGGTTCAAATTTTGATATTTTCAGTATTATCTATAAGATATGATTTTTTGGGGGGGATTATTTTGGGGGTCAATAAAAATTTTTATATTTAAAACTTTTGCCCTTGCTAATTTTACTTTGTATCAATTATTTCTGCAAGTAATGTCTATTATAGATACATTAGTCATTTAATCTTTTGTGGCAAAAGAGATAAAGCAAGTTAAGATCTGAATGCACAAGAAAATGAAAATATCTTTGAGATAAAAAAGTTAGGGTTAAAATACTTTTCTTTGTGTCTGATATAATCTAAATGCTTGGTAATTACTAATTATTATAATTACCTGAATGTATAAGTCATTCTTTAATTCACATACCCTACTCTGGCCATCCTACTCTGTGCAGGAGTTTGTGGTTGGGAATAGGGAAACAACAAATTCTGCAGATTTGGGATCAGGGCAGAGTAACTTAAGTGAGGTGGGGCAGGTGGAAGATCCAAAAGGGAATAGCAGGGAATGTGTCAAACTGGGAGGATATACTCAGGCTAATGGCCGTCATGAAGGAATGTGGATGATGTGTTGCCAGATCTTCAGCTTTTTCAACAAGCTGAAAACCTACATTTTTAGGTGAAATCTGATATTTGAGCATTGGTGGGAAATTTGAATTTTATTAAACATATTGTGGGCCAACATTATGTAGGTCGACAAGAAACACCAGCAGGTGGCATACTTGTTTTTAACTTGTGGTACAGCTCAATCCATGACTGCCTTTCTGTTCCTGATGCTAGAAAATGTAACCTGTTAGGGAAATGTTGTCATCTTCTGTCTGAAAAGTCCCTCCTGATAAAGGAGTTAGGCTGTAGGTCTAGATCTGAAAGATGGATGCAGAGGGGACTGTGCCCAGGAGGGATTTGCCTAGATGGGCCCCAGATAATTCCCCCAAAGGTTAAGTGCATCCCCTTGAAACAGCAGTGTGGCCATGTGTCCAGCAGGTGGCAGCATTAGAACAGAGATTGGCCACTTTAGTGTGATACTGTTCACAACTCCCTTATTTACATACGACTAAGGAAAAGAATAGATTACTTCATATCAATTTTAGAAAGAAGAAAATGATGTGCTGTACATCTTAAATTAAATATTAAATCCCTACTATGTGCCAGACCCTGGGTGTGAGCTCTCTCAATCATCATCTTGTTTAACGATTACCTCTGGCCATTTTAATCAATCAAGCAATTAATTTTAAAAAAGTTAGTACTAGGGATTGAATCCAGGGGCATTCTACCTCTGACCCACACCCAAGATCTTTAAATATTTAAAAATTTTGAAACAGAGTCTTGCTAAGTTGCTGAGGCTGGCTCCCAACCTGTGATCCTCCTTTGTCAGCCTCCCAAGTGCTGGGACTAGAGGCGTGTGCCACTGTGTCTAGTGATTCCTTCCATTTTAAGGATGAGGAAATTGAATTTCAGAAGGCAAAAGGGATATATCCGATGTTTTACAGCAGGGCTGAGACTGGAACTAGATTGTTGGATCTTTTTAATGGTATCACAGCTGTTACTCCACATCTTGTGGTTGTGACTGTGGCATTTTGATAACATTTTGCTTGATAGTGTCTTGAGAAAACTGGTCTGTAATCTGGGACAGAGAGAGCAGCATGACAGGGGCTATGCCCCGGATGCTCACAGGTGATTGTGCCCCTGAGCTGGTAATTGAAGAAGATGGATGCTATTATGGAGGAACACCATGTTTGGCATCGGGAGAGTGGATGTGGGAATGTAGCATGTTCTTCCTTTTATTAGAACAATTCATCTAACAAGAACAGATTACCTTCTCTTAAGTCTTACCCTTCAAAATGTTAGCATAGAACAGAAGTTATCTGAGAAGTTCAGTACTTCTCGTGATAAACACAAGGGACTGACCTCTGATCCAGCCATTTGGTAACTAGGGCAACAGGATGCTTGCATAACAGATGTGCCCCTTGGCAACTTGTCAGGCTGGGTTGGATTAAAAATGATTAATCTCATCTGATTAATCTTTTAGACAATTTGCCAAATAAGTTAGCTCAACAAGCAAAATTCAGAATACTTCTAGGCAGTGTAGGGCAGAGAGAAGGTCAGAATTACTCTCCATCCCTCCTGTGGGACCCCAAGCAAGTGCCACAAGGTTCCTGTTTCCTCAGTTGTAAGGTAGGAGTGGACAGGATGGCATCAGAGGTTTCTTCCTGCTCTGATGTATGACTTTCTGGAGTCTCAGTGGATAACATGTGACCAGAACTAAGCCTCCACCCCATGCAGGGTAACTACAGAGGTGGTCACCATCACAGCAATGATCCTAAGTCACTAGCTAGTTGGACCAATGAATACAGTACTGTCAAATGGCATTTAAGGAATTTGGGCTTGGAGTCAGAGAGCCCTGATCCAAATCCTGGTTCTGTCAGTTACTAGCTATATAATAATAATTTGGGGAAATTATTTAAACTTTCTGAATCTCCATTTTTAGGTAAAGTTTTGCTGTGGGTGTTAAAGGAGTCAGGGCTTTTGACCCATTTAGCACATGGTTGCCCTATAAATGGCAACTATTTTCATTATTCATTGTTACGGGTTGAATTTTATCACCTGAACATTTCTATGTTGGAAAGCCCAACTCCAGTACCACAGAAAATGACTTTATTTGGAGAATGGGGTCTTTACAGAGGCCATCAAATTAAAATGAAATCACAAGGGTGCATCCTCATCTGATAGGACAGGTGTCCTTATAGAAAGGGGAAATTTGGACACAGAGACACACATAAAAAGAAGACAATGTGAAAACATAGAGAAAGGATGTCACCTGTGCCAGGGAGAGGGGCCTGGAGCAGAGTCTTTCCTCACAGCCCACAGATGGAATCAAACTGTGAACACATTGATTTGAGGCTTTTAGCCTCCAGAACCATTTCTGATTTGTTTGTTTGTTTTGTAGTACTAGAGATTGAACCCAGGGGCATTCTACCTCTAAGCTAAACCTCCATCCTTTTTAAATTTATTTTTATTTGTTTCTGAAACAGGGTCTATCTAAGTGGCTGAGAACCTTGCTAAGTTTCTGGGGCTGGTCTTGAACTTGCAATTATCCTGTCTTAGTCTCCCAAAGCACTGGGATGAGAGGCATGTGCTACCACATCAGGCTCATTTCTGTTACTTAAGCCAACCAATTTGTAGAACTTTGTTATAGCACCCTTGGAGAACAGATACAGTTAGTTTCACTCAAATTGCCACTCTACTGCTATCTTTCCCCTTCTGAATAGATCTTGTACAACACAAACATGAGAACTCGTCTTTTTGTTGTGGCTCTATGTTCATTATCACTGCTCCAAATTGCTCAGCAGACCTTTGGGATGATAGAAAAATGGCATTTGTTGATATTTTTAAATCCTTTCCATAAATTCCATAATATATCCTCATGACAACTCTCTGAAAATGTACTATAATTCCACAATTTTACACATGAGGAAACTGAGGCACAGATATATTTAGTAGCTTATGCCAAAGTCATCCCTCTATGAAGTGGTACAGCTAGGATTTGGAAGGACCCAGAACCTCTGACCCCAGAGTTCTTGCCCTTAATTCTCACAGTGAGCTCCTAGCCCCATGCAGAGATGCTTTGAGATGAGGCTTGAATGAGGAGGAAGCCACCTCCCACCCATGGGCCTCTTGGCAGTAGAATGGAAGGGAGAGTCCCACACCCTCAGCACTGGCCTTGGAGCATCTTAAGTATCACACTGGATACAATGCTACCCACGGCCTGTGGGTCACTGACCTCTGCCAGAGCCCACAGCAGTCGTTCTCATTGTCAGTCCTGGACTTCATCTTTTAGGCTTCCCTAAATGTTATAATAATTATTTTTTCTTTGTCTCTTGTCCAAGGAACCGGGACAGAAAGCTGCTTGTAGGCTTAGGTGTCAGATGCCTGAGTTTGAATCTGTTAATTATAGTCTGGGCAAATACAGGTGACTAATGTAACCTCTCATCCTCACCTATCAAATGAAGATAACAATGGTACTTATATCATAGGGTTATTGTGGTAGGAATTATAAACACATTTATGTCTCTGGGACCAAACTTGTTGAGTCCTTAGTAATTGCTGGCTCTTATACAATGTCAGTGGGATGGGGTAGAGTTCTATAATGGCAGCTGTCTAGGAGCACATTTCTGAACTGTTTAGTTAAGATAAAGGACTGGACTATATCTAGTCAATAGTAATAAGTTCATAGAATTTCAACAACTTACCATCTATCTTACAGTAAAAACATAGAGTTTGATGTGTATGTAAGTTATTTTAGGTAGTTCTAAACTTGGTATAAAATATGTATGGCATACAGTAGCATATAATAAATATTTAATGAATGAATGAATGAATGCAGTGTGAGCAAAGCCTGGCTCTGAAGCATTCTGGTTTCTGCTACTGCAGGAAGGAGGGGAGCCCAGGCTGGCAATTATGATAAAAGTAGGACCAGCCAGCTGCCCATGTTGCAGTTGTAGAGGATGAGGTGATTCTGAGCCAGTCCAACATGGAGAGGAGTGAGAGAGCAGTGGGAATTTCAAGAATCCCACTGTCACCATCAGAGGCAGGGCTGGAGCTGAGCTTAAGGAAGCAGGGCTGGAGGGATGGCTGGAGAGAGCAAGGGCCTGGCCAGTTTCTGAACAGACAGATGAGACATGCGGCTTGCCTTGGCAGCCTTCCACCTCCTGCATCTCTTCAAGTGGATTCAATTGATGGCTTTCCAGAAGCAATTGGAAGATTTCTACTGTTTCTCTTGAAGAAGTGTAAATTGTTACAATTCGTTTGGAGAGTAATTTTGCAATATTATAGAAATGTAAAGGATGCTAATTGTGATGTTGTTTGTGGCAGCAAAAAAATGGAAATGATCTAAATGCCATTATTAGAGGCTTGGTTAAAAAATTAATAATACCTCTGTACTATGGAGTAATATGTATCAATCAAAGATGAAGCAAATACATATGTATGAACGTGGAGAGATGACCGCATCATATTAAATGAAAAATGTTTCAGAAGAATACATTAGTACTATCCTGTAGGTATAAAAAATATGTGCATATAATGTAATGCTTGAGTAATGCATGGAACATATTTGAAAAGGACATACCCCAAATAAGCAATAGTTAATTCCAGGAACAGGGATTGATGGTAGGTGAGAGGGAAAGGAAAAGGAATAGGGAATTCTATTTTATACTTAATGGATTTCTATTCTATTTTCTTGAGTTGTTTTGTTTTATAATGAGCATTTATTATACCCTACTTTTTGAAAAAATAAAATGAATCTCCAAGTAAATTAAAACTTTATTACATTGGTATTTGGGTTTATGTTTTCTTGGTTGTCTTTAGGTTTGGAACAAGTTGTTTTGATAAAATGGCATTGTGTTGCTTTGTAGGGACTCCAGGAGCTTGTGAAGAAGCTGGTAGGGGGCTGGATTTCATTAGGGGCCAGAGTTGGAGTCCTAGTTCTCCCTAGCGAGGGGAGTTGTGGGTGGGAGAGAGCCTCAGATGTGTGACTGTCTGAGGTTTGAAAGCCACTCACTGGGCACCATGGAGGCCTTCAGCTGGGCACCAGTTGGGTACTGACCACTTTCCAAGTTGGTCTTCCTCCTAGATATGCCATTTAGCACTTGGTGGGGAATTGTGCTGTGTTTGGCATGGAACTCCCCACCAGATGTTATGTTTAGGATGGTTGATATCTCACTGGCCATTGCCCAGGCCACAGCACATTATCACTCAGTGGGCTCAGGGAGTCACTGTGCAGAGCACTTGACTGGGGAATGTACTAGGCCCTGGGTGGAATCCCAGGTGGGCCATCACATTGGGAACTCACAGAACTCTTACTGGGCTCTGTACACAGAATGTGGCTTTCAACATCATAGTCAACACCATGTAACACTGTAAACCAGGAACACTTTCTGGACACTTCCATGGCACTAAGAAGAGGCATAAGTGGGCAGTTGGAGAACTTGCTTTATGCATTCCAGATCTATTCTATGGACATCTTCTAGGAGTGGAGCCTATGTTACAGAGGAAACCAAGCTACAGAGCAGACCTGGCAGCAGCTAGGTCTCAGAGGCTTTGGAAGGGGAGGGGGTGGTGCAGTTCAATCTCACCTGCTCCTCCTTGCTGCCAGAAAGAGGATGAGACCTTGAAACTTTCTGTTTGCTGTATGAAATTCTAAACAAATGTGAGCCACTGTCAATAGTAAAGTTACTTCTGGGAATAGCGCAAAGTGAAGACAAACATTCCCAAAGAGCTTGGAAGGGGAATGAAGCTCTGAGATGGGTCTGTGACCAGGCTCACTGTGGCTTGGAGAGCAAACACTTGCCTTGGACTTGGGAAGTTCCCAGTTTGTCTTAATGTCTACTATGTTCAACATAAGAGGCAGTAAATACAAACCAAATATTTCATTTGACCCCTGAGAGTCACTATTCCTCAAGGCCAAGAAGAAAGCCCAGCTGAGAGGGGATGCTGTTGGCTGGTGGGGTGTCTCACTAGTTAAGATTCACAGACATTTAGAGATGCCCTGAGCAACCAAGGAACCAACTTGAGAATGCTCAAGCAGAATATGGTGTCCTCTGAATTTAGGTGACCCGCAGGAAGGGTGACATTCACCTATCTTAACGCCATCATGTAATCAGAAGCATTTTGAACCCCTGAGGGTGGATCCTACTGTGATTAGCAAGGCAGGTGCTGGTGCCTGGGAATGCTCACTCTAAACCAAGGACAGATACTCACACCTTCTCCCAAATTCTTCAATTGGATCAAGAAGGAAATGTTAGCTCATTAAGCTGCTCTGCTTGGCTGTCTTCTCACTGTTCCCCAAATATGCTCAGGGTGTTTCCATTTCCTTGGTTTCATGTTCTTGAATTTTCTTTCACAATTGCTTTTTAAAACTCAGGTTAAAATCCACATAAAATAAAGTCGACAATTAACCATGTACAATTCAGGGGCACTTAGTACAGTCACTGGTTGCAAAGCCATTGTTTCTACCTGGTTCCAAGCCATTTTCACCACCCAAAAAGGGAACCCTGTACCCATTAAACAGTTCCCATTCCCCCCTTCCCCCGCCCCCAGCATCCGCTATGGATGCCTTCTATCTCTATGTATTTATTTTCTGTCTCTATGGATTTATCTATTCTGGAAATTCCATAGAAGTAGAATCGTACAATATATAACTTTTTATGCCTGTCTTTTTGCATGTAAGCATAATGTTTTCAAGTTTATCAACTTTGTCCTGGTAGCTTTTCAGGGATAATGTATAACATGAAAAGAACATAGTCCTTGAAGTTAGACTGTCCTAGATTCGAGTTCTGGCTCAGTCAATAGTAAGTGTGTGTGTGTGTGTGTGTGTGTGTGTGTGTGTGTGTGTGTGTGTGTGTGTGTCCTGGGAAAGTTATTCACTCTTCTTTGAGCTTTAGTCCTCATTCATGAAATGAGAATAATAATCCTGACCTCATATGTGGTTGTAAGGATTAATAGATAGCAGATGTAAAACCACCTAATCTTGTATCGGGCACATAGTAGGTCCCTCCTGACTGTTGGAGGGGAAAGGAAATATGTTAAATGTGGAAGTGTGAGGTATGTAGTGTGTTAATTCCCAATCTCTGCCCTCATTCTTATATCTTTTTCCACGAGCACCTTACTTTACTGCACAGTGGCAGCTCTTTTCTCTCAATTCCTATCCTCCCCTCCCCTTATCTAAAGAATTTCCCTTGCACTCAGCACATACTGCTTTGTCTCTTTGCCAGGTAGGTATTTTTCCCACTGGTGTACCTTATCTCCCCAATGAGACTGCACATTCTCTGGAGCTCAGATGCTATTTTCTTCTTCCAAAGAACATATGTTCCAGATTTTCCAGGGCAGTCCCACTTTCAAAGACTCTGTTATGTAGTCCCCCTGGGCCACTGGGGCATCATGGTAATCTAATAGTTTGACGTCCAAATCACATCCCCCAGGTGGTTCTGGCATGTAGAGGCACAGCCTTCTTCTTTGGCTGGCTTTGGACAACATGACCCTTTCAATGTTTGGCAAAGTTACCGGTTTCCCAGAAATGCTCTATCTGTTTCTTCTCCCCCATCCTTGTGGAGATGGAATGGGTGGTAGGCGAGCCTCCACCCTAATTATCTGACCTTAATTGAAAGGTGTAAGTTGGCATTCTCAGGAAGGTGCTTCTTCAAAGGCATTTGCTGCAGAAGCTAAAGTCCAAATTAAAATTGATTCATGGTCTCACAGAGCATCAGCTCCTAGCCAGTAGGTTCTGAAATGGGGTGTGCTGCTGGAGAATGAGGTCAGGGATGGGCAGGGAAGATGTCTCAGTGTTTCAGCATTCAGATTCGTGGCTGAATTTATATGTGGAGTTTTTACTATAGATGAAAAGCATTAGCGTTCAAAGTGTGCATTTAATGTTGTTGACCCTGTCTTTTTTTGTTTTTAAATAGGAAGTTGGTACTTTGAGAAAGAATAAAAACTGAAACCAAGAGTCAGAAACATTTATGAAGACAACAAATTTCTAGAGCAGTTGTTCTTAACCCTTTTTTGGGTCATAGAGCCCTTTGAGGACCTGATAAAACTAAAGATCCTCTTCGACAGGTACACAATATGTGCACACACACAATCCTGTGTATCTTGGGGAGGATTTTCAGATCCCCTGAAGCCCCCCTAAGGTCACCATGTTAACATTTTTGGGGGGTACTAGGGATTGAACCCAGGGACATTATCTCAGAGCTATACCCCCAGTCCTTTTTCCTTTTTATTTTTTATTGTGAAACAGTTGAAGCTTAAATAGTTGAGGCTAGCCTCAAACCTGCAATTCTCCTGTCTCAGCCTCCCAAGTGCTGGGATTACAGGCATGCACAACCACACCCAGCTAACATTTTTAAAACATACACTTTTATTAGTGCATTGTAAGCACACATCCTAAGTTGTGTAATAGGGACATAAATGCACAGGACACTTGATAGGCCTCACCCTAACCAGGTTAACGTTTATACTCCAACAAAGGCCACTCCTGTGCCAGATGGCTTTTTCTATAAAGCACAAAGATGAATGCAACATGGTTCCTGCTTCCCAGAGGCTTGTAAGCTGGCTGGTGAGTAGGCTCAAACATAGACACAGACAATGGCGCCTCAGCTAGTCAGCTGTGGAAACCCACTGACTCTTTCTGTACCACCTCTCCTTTTGCCATGGTTTTTGTTTCTCATTTCCTGGTTGGTAGCAAGAGCTTTCGAGCTGGTGGCCTGTTGTCACTTCTCCAGCCTTCACAAGAATAAGTAGCTGTCCTCCTGAAGCTCACCTGGACCACTCCTCCCTTCAGAGACCTGCTGAGTGGTTTCCCATCCTCCACAGAGTAGAACACAGCACTGTGCAGCCTCGTGGCTCCTTCATTCCTTTGCACATTTTCAGCTTCATATCCCATTCGGCCCTGCATGAAACTGCTCTCTATCAATACCAGACCCCTCATTATTCCCTAAATAGAGCTTGCATCTCAAGCCCCCTGGCTGGTTCATTCTGCTTCTCCTTCGTAGTGCCATTTCCCTTCATATCCATCTATTAAATCTTTCTTATCCTCAAAGTCCCAGCTTGAATACCTCCACTGTGAAACTCTCCCCAGATCACCATGGCAGAAGTAATGAGGGCTTTTCTGAGCCTTTTTTTAGCAAATTGTCTGCCCTGCCTTGAGAGAGTGTTATTGGTCATGTCTGTCTCCTCAGAAGTTTAGGTGACATCAAATTTCTTTCTGCCATTCGGATTCCCTAGCAGAAGGGTGACCCACTTGAGAATGGCTTTGTGTGCTTTTCTCTTTTTTAAAGTGGGAAGAGGAAGAAACCACCTCTGACTCCCCGAGGCTGGCACTTCTCAGAAGGGTTGAATTGGAATCCTTTGGAGGGGCTCCCTTGGAAAGTCAAAGCCCCCTGGAACCACTAAAGAGGCTTTGTTTTAAAAAAAAGTAGGTGTAGTATGATTGGGGGGAGGGGGTAACACAGTTCTTTGAGTGAGAGTTCAAAGTAAAATCTTCTTATCACATGAAAGCAGGCTCCAGGGGGAAGAGA
>PVLC010038719.1:0-14609 GCA_004027655.1 Graphiurus murinus | reverse complement strand
GTACTGGGGATTGAACTCAGAGGCATTCTACCTTCGAGCTACACCCCCAGCCTTATTTTTTATTCTTTATTTTGAAACCGAGTCTCACTAAGTTGTGGAGTGCCTCACTAGGTAGCTGAGGCTGGCCTCGAACCCGGATCCTCAGGTCTCAGCCTCCCAAATGCTGGGATTACAAGCGTGCGCCACCACGCCCGGCTTATTCTTTATTTTGAAACAGGGTCTCACTAAGTTGCAGAATGCCTCACTAGGTAGCTGAGGCTGGCCGCAAACCCGGATCCTCCGGTCTCAGCCTCCCAAATGTTGGGATTACAAGCGTGCACCACCACGCCTGGCTCCTATTCCCTGTTTTGAGGGCTCCCAGACCTCAGCATCTAGGTGGCAGGTGTTCCCTGTCCTTGTTTTCCTCCTGGTATTCTGTCATCACCAGGGACGGAGCACAAAACTCTCAGGGTGAGCCGGGCATGATGGCACATGTTTGTAGTCCCAGTACTTGGGAGTCTGAGTTAGGAGGATCACAGTTTCGCAGCCAGCCTCAGCAAGTTAGCAAGGCCCTCTACAACTTAGTGAGACCCTGTTTAAAAATAAAAAATAGGCCTGGCATGGTGGCACACGCTTGTAATCCCAGTGCTTGGGAGGCTGGGACAGGAAGATTTCAGGTTCAAACTCAGCCTCGGCAACTTAGCAAGACTCTCAATAACCTAGTGAGACCTTGTTTCTGAAATAAGAAATAAAATTGGGGCGGGGGGGCGGGTGGCTGTAGCTTCAAGGTAGAATGCCTGTGTTCAATCCCCAGTACCAAAAAAAAAAAAAAAAGATAATAATAATATTGGACTACTAGGGTATGTAGCTCAGGAGTAGAATGCCCCTAGGTTCCATCACCAGTAACACACACACACACACACACACACACACACACACACACAACAAAAAACTCCCAGTGTCCCGAGAGCACAGTCCAGTGTGTAGGGGTGGACAGTGAGGGAACAGGCTCTTGAAGTTTGGCGGAGGGCTGACCTCCTGGCTCCTACAGGTTCATGGGCGGGGGTGGCGAGAGCTGCAGCCTCATCGCAGAAGGCCTCAGTACAGCCCTGCAGCTGTTTGATGACTTCAAGAAGATGCGGGAGCAGATGTAAGTCCCCTCTGTGGGCCCATTGATCTCTTCTCACCTGTGTGGGTGTGTGTATCCTGTTTTGTGACTCCACCTCTAGCCTCACCCTGGAGAGGGAGGTGACAAGTATGTCCCAGGGAAGGCTGGGCCAGTGCCCTTACTGAGGAGAGGTGTCTGCTCTGTGCCTCCCTTCTGCCTCCCCTGCCGCTGGGTGACTTATGCAAGGCACAAAGCCCTCAGAGCTCTGGTGTTATCAGTCATGGATGGGTACTTCACTCCTGATTTCCTGTGGGTGGAGAGCACAGGCCTAGACTAGGGTGTGTTTGGGTCCCTTCTTGGGGCCCCTGTTGGTGCCTCTTCCATGTCTTGTCTCATCCCTGGCAGTGGTCAGACACACCGAGTCTGCCTCCTTATCTGCAACTCACCCCCATACCTGCTGCCTGCTGTTGAAAGCACCACATACTCAGGGTATACAACTGAGAGCCTCGTGCAGCAGATTGGAGAGGTGAGCACCCCTGGCTTGAGGGAGGAGGGTTGGCATCCAGACCTCTGGGTCTGAGGGAGGAGGAGGCCTGGGGCCTGGATACCCAGGTCTAAGGAAGGAGGCCTTGACTCCTGAGTTTGAGGGAGGAGATGGGCTGGGTCCTGGAATCCTGGGTCTAAGAGTGGAAGAGGCTGGAGTCTGGACCCCCGGCTCTGAGGGAAGAGGGCTGGGGCCATGCAGCCGCACAAGTGATGTGGTAGCCTGGGAACTGACTCCACCAGCCCCACAGAGGGGTCCTGTCCTGAGCCCTTGTCCGCACTCCTGCAGCGGGGGATCCACTTTTCCATTGTGTCTCCGCGGAAGCTGCCTGCCCTTCGTCTTCTGTTTGAGAAGGCGGCTCCCCCAGCCTTGCTGGAGCCGCTGCAGACGCCGACTGATGTGAGCCAGGACCCCAGGCACATGGTGCTGGTGCGGGGGCTCGTGCTGCCCGGTAAGGCTGGGCACCAGCGGGGTGGGAGGCCTGTAGTCTTGCCCGACTCCCTCTGACTTACATTCTGGATTTGTCTCTGCTTTCTCCACCTCCTTCTCATGGCTTGGTCATCCATGCTGCTCTCAGTTGGCGGTGGCTCTGCTCCAGGTCCCCTGCAGCCTAAGCAGCCAGTCCCCCTACCTCCTGCTGCACCCCCAGGTGCCCCACTCTCGGCAGCCCCCCAGCAATCTCTGCCCCCTGTTCCACCACAGTACCAGGTATGGATGTTACCTGGGGCCTTGCAGGAGTCAGGACCTCATGGGATAGACCTAATTGAATGTTGGGGCTTGTGGGGTGAGAGTCCCTCTTAGGACATTGGGACGGTGGGACTCGGGGCTGAGGACTGGAATCTGTAGGTGATGGGAACCCTGCTGTCTGAGATGACAGAGCTGGGGTGATGTTCCCTGTAGGACTGTGGGTACCTAAGGACTGGGGTGCATGGTCCTCCCCGGTTCCCTCCCCTTTGTTCCCAGGTCCCTGGGAACTTGAGTGCAGCTCAGGTGGCTGCCCAGAACGCAGTGGAGGCTGCCAAGAACCAGAAGGCTGGGCTGGGCCCGCGCTGTGAGTCCCAGGCTGGAGGTGTGGGTGGGTGGGCTGGGTAGACCTGCCTCTATACCCTGTTCCCCAATTGTTCCCTTGGTCTCTCCTGTAGTCTCACCCATCAACCCTCTTCAGCAAGCTGCTTCAGGAGTGGGGCCCCCTTTCAGTCAGGCCCAGGCTCCTTCGCTCCCCCCAGGACCCCCTGGCGCCCCTAAGCCACCTCCTGCTTCCCAGCCCAGCCTGGTCTCCACTGTGGCCCCTGGTCCAGGCCTAGCACCCCCTGCACAACCTGGCGCACCCTCCATGGTAGGTGCTTGCATCCTCCTACCCCATCCCTCCTCCCAGTGCCCAGGGGGTGTGGCCTATGGTTCTGGGGGCTTAAGGGCTTGGGGTGCTCTGAGGCAAAAGGATTGGGGGGATCATGAGGTTTGTGGTACCTGGTGGGTCAGAGCTGTTATGAAGAACCCAGGCATGGCTGGGTGCTGCTGTGTTTGTGTGTGTTCACATGCAGAGGAAAGGACCTTTGTCCCATCCTCTTTGCCTGCTCCGTCCATCTCCTAGGAGTTGGTCTGGCCCCACTCACTGTCCTTTGTTCTCCCCTGCAGGTGGGCACCGTGGCCCCAGGGGGAGTCAGCGGTGCTTCTCCTGCCCAGCTTGGGGCTTCGGCCCTTGGTGGGCAGCAGTCTGTCTCCAATAAGCTCCTGGCCTGGAGTGGGGTCCTTGAGTGGCAGGAGGTGAGTGGGCTTGAGAGTCCGTTGGACACATGGAACTCTGGGCCAGGCTCATGACCCCAAAGGGTTGGGGGCTAGTAGACTAGTGGAGAGTCCCAGAGAACCAGGGGATTTGTGGCTTTGAGTTTAATACTTAGGGGTTTTTTTGTTTTGTTTTGTTTTGTTTTTTGCGGTACTGGGGATTGAACTCAGGGGCATTCTACCTCCGAGCTATACCCCCAGCCCTATTTTTTATTCTTTATTTTGAAACCAGGTCTCACTAAGTTGCGAGTGCCTCACTAGGTGGCTGAGGCTGGCCGAGAACCCGGATCCTCCCGTCTCAGCCTCCCAAATGCTGGGATTACAAGCGTGTGCCACCACACCCAGCTAATACTTAGGGTTTTAAGAGTTGTATTGAAGTAAAGAACTCAGGAGAGCCGGGCGTGGTGGCGCACGCTTGTAATCCCAGCATTCGGGAGGCTGAGACCAGAGGATCCGGGTTCGCGGCCAGCCTCAGCTACCTAGTGAGGCACTCTGGAACTTAGTGAGACTCGGTTTCAAAATAAAGAATAAAAAAAAAAAATAGGGCTGGGGGTGTAGCTCGGAGGTAGAATGCCCCTGAGTTCAATCCCCAGTACCGCAAAAAAAAAAAAAAAAAAAAAGAACTCAGGAAAACTTAGGATTTAGGGTCTAGATAGAGACTTCAGGGATGATTATAGCCTCAGGGGATAGTAAATTGTGGGATTTGGGCCAGATTCTAAATATTGGTAGAATTTAGACTAGAGGAGTGGGATTGATAGAGAAGCAGCCCCAGGCTCATGGGGGTTAAACTGGGGGACACTGTGAACTTCAGGGCTTCTTGGGTGGGGCGCCTCAGGGAGGCCGAGGCTCTAGCCCTTCTCACTGTGACTCATCCTTTTCCCCCTCAGAAACCCAAACCGGCCTCAGTGGACGCCAACACCAAGCTGACACGGTCACTGCCCTGCCAGGTCTATGTGAACCACGGAGAGAACCTGTAGGTAGCCAATGAGGGGCAGGGCCAAAAGGGTTGGGGGTCACATCCTCCTAATGCCTCTCCTGGCCTTGTCCCCAGGAAGACTGAGCAGTGGCCTCAGAAGCTGATCATGCAGCTCATCCCCCAGCAGCTGCTGGTGAGTGGCTGGGGAGGGAACGCCCACCTGTTCTCCTTGCCCCCATCCCTTCCCTGTCTCCCTGTCCCCTCCTCTCTTCCCACACAAGACCACTGTGTCTCTCCAGACCACCCTGGGCCCTCTGTTCCGAAACTCAAGGATGGTCCAGTTCCATTTCACCAACAAGGACCTGGAATCCCTCAAAGGCCTCTACCGTATCATGGGCAACGGCTTTGTGAGTCCCGGGAAGGGGGCCAGGGCCTTGACTCTCCTGTCCTCCTAGCTGCTGGCTTTGAACAGAAACCCCCAGGTTGCCTGGGCTCGGGGAGCTGTGCGTGCGTGCGTGTGTGCGTGCACGTGCGAGCGCGCTAGAATGCTCATGGTGCTAGGGATAGAACCCAGAGCCACACATACACTATGTAAGGGCTCTGCCACTGAGCATAGACCAGCCTGGAGGTATTTGAGGGTTCATGGTTTTTTTTTTTTTTTTTTTTTTTTTTTCGGTGCTGGGGATTGAACTCAGAGGCATTCTACCTCCGAGCTATACCCCCAGCCCTATTTTTATTCTTTATTTTGAAACCGAGTCTCACTAAGTTGCGGAGTGCCTCACTAGGTAGCTGAGGCTGGCCGCGAACCCGGATCCTCCGGTCTCAGCCTCCCGAATGCTGGGATTACAAGCATGCGCCACCACGCCCGGCGGGTTCATGGGTTTTGTAGTCTCGGGTTCCTCCTCTTTCTCTCAAGCATTAACTTTTATCATAGTTATCCTGTGCACCAGATTGAGGAACCTCCCCCAGTAACAGTATGACACAAGAGTAGTTGGAAGGAAGCCATGGATTCAGACAGAGACTTTTCTGGGTATATTAGTTTCCTGTGGCTGCTGTAATGCATTGCCCCAAACTTGGGTGCCTAGACAGAAGCACCCCAGAAATTTATTCTTTCACAGTTTTAGAGGCCAGAAGCCAGAAATGAGGTGGGTGGGACCACACTCCCAATACTCTAGGGAGGACTCTCCTGCCTTCTGCAGTGGGGAACCTCGGGCTTCAGCAGCAGCACTGCATCTTCTGTGCTTCTGACCTCACAGACCTGTTTCCTGTCTGTGTCTTTACATGCTGTTCTAAGAATGTCTGCATCCTCCTTTTTTTCCCCCCTCCAGGACTGGGGGTTAAACTCATGTCCTCTTGCATGCAAGACAAGTGTTCTGCCACTGAGCTACACCCCCAGCCCCATGTTGCTCTTAGTAGAACACCAGCCATACTGGTGAAGTCATTTTAACTTGTCACAGAGAATAAACTCATCTGCAGAGAACCTCCAAATAAGTTCACCTAGCCAGGCGTGGTGGCGCACGCTTGTAATCCCAGCATTCGGGAGGCTGAGACCGGAGGATCCGGGTTCGCGGCCAGTCTCAGCTACCTAGTGAGGCCCTCTGCAACTTAGTGAGACCCGGTTTCAAAATAAAGTAAAAAAAAAATAGGGCTGGGGGTATAGCTCGGAGGTAGACTGCCCCTGAGTTCAATCCCCAGTACCGCAAAAAAAAAACCCCAAAAAACAAATAAGTTCACCTTCACAGTCGCCAGGGGAACAGCAACTTCAACAAGTCTTTTTAGAGGATATGATTCACTTCCAAACCTGGAAGAGGCCTCTGAATAGGAGCAGATGCCATGACCTGTAACTGACACTCTTCCAGGAGAGAGGCTGTTAGTGGACTGCCTCATCGAGTCCTCCTTCCTGAGAGTCAGGAGTGCTGTCAGCTGTAGTTTTCCAAAAATAGATCATTGGAGTGGGCTTGTGAACAACAGTCACCTCTCAGTGCTGTGGGTCAAGCTTAAGGACTCTCATGGGGTTGCCATATGGCAACCATGTGGCAGTTGAGACTGTAGTCATTGGAAAACTCAGCTGGACCGCGTGTTCAAAATGGCCCAGTCAGCTGGTCCTGGCTGTCCGCTGGGCTCAGCTGGGACCATCTGTCTGTGCACTTGCATGTGACCTGTCCCTCTGGCTTAGGCTTCCTCACAGCATGGTGGTTGGGTTCAGAGAGGAAATGTCCCAAGAGCGACCATGGTAGTAGCAGGTGTTTGACACACAACAGGACCTCAAAGGTGGGCCACTATTTTTTTTTTTTTTGCGGAACTGGGGATTGAACTCAGGGACATTCTACCTTCGAGCTATACCCCCAGCCCTATTTTTTTTTTTATTCTTTATTTTATTTTATTTATTTATTTATTTTTTTGCGGTACTGGGGATTGAACTCAGGGGCATTCTACCTCCGAGCTATACCCCCAGCCCTATTTTTTATTCTTTATTTTGAAATCGAGTCTCACTAAGTTGCAGAGTGCCTCAGTAGGTAGCTGAGGCTGGCCGCGAACCCGGATCCTCTGGTCTCAGCCTCCCAAATGCTGGGATTACAAGTGTGCACCACTACACCTGGCTCCTTAGCAACTTTAAAATAAAAAGGGCTGAGGTATAGTTTGGAGGTAGAATGCCCCTGGATTCAATCTCCTGTAACACACACACACACACACACACACACACACACACACACACACACACACACAATTATGATTGCCAGCCTCAGTATTTGCTGCTGGACCTTGGCAGAGTGTTTAATAAGTGTTACATGTTCCATGGTCACAGTTACCTGGTAATGTCCATGCCATTTCCCCTGGTTCATGCTGTCTGATACCAGACACTGAGGTGAAGAGGGGTGTGGCCACCCACTAAGGGTGTCTTGAGTCCCCCCTCATCACATGCCTGCGGCCCCTCCAAAAACAGCCCTGGCATTTTCTGGCCAAGCAAATGAGACCTCCAACATAGCTGCCCTTACGTCAGGGTTACAGCACTGGATCCTGCCCTGTGTCTGGGCCCCTCCTTTTGCTTGCCTCTCCCTTAGCAGTTGATAGTATTCCCAGGCTCGCCCTTCCCTTTGGGTAACCAGCCCACACTTAAGTCCTTCAGTGTCTGTCTCTGTCTGGGGCAGCCTCAAAGCAGACGTGCTCTCCTCAACTTTTTTTTTTTTTTTTTTTTCCTTTTTTTTTTGGCCCTAGGGGTTGAACCCAGGGGCATTCTACCTCCAAGCTACACCCCCAGCCCTGTTTTATTTTTGAAACAAGGTCTCACTAGGTTGATGAGAGTCTCACTACTTGCTGAGGCAGTCTTCGAACCTGTGATCTTCCTGTCTCAGCCTCCTAAGTACTAGGTTTACATGCATGCACCACCACATCGGCTCTCCTCAACCTTTTACACTAGAAACCTTGCCACCCATTGCCTGTGAAGCTCCTAGAACTTTCTAGAATGGGAAGGGATGGGACACTCACTCCCTAGGGCAAACAGTTCTGAAGGGCTCTGTCCACAGGCGGGCTGTGTTCACTTCCCTCACACGGCCCCTTGTGAGGTACGTGTGCTCATGCTCCTATACTCGTCCAAGAAGAAGATCTTCATGGGCCTCATACCCTACGACCAGAGCGGCTTTGTCAACGGCATCCGGCAGGTCATTACCAATCACAAGCAGGTCCAGCAGCAGAAGCTGGAGCAGCAGCGAGGGGTGAGTGACACCCCAGCCTAGCACCGACCTCTTCCTGCCTGGGTCCCCAGGAGACAGGACACCCGAAACTCAGGCAGACGATCCCCTGTGGCCCTCCTGAGTCTAATACCAGATAGTTCCAGCAGACCTCCATATTTCCTGGTAACCCTTCTTACCTCTTTTGTATCCATATAAAATCTCTGATGCTCGGCCTCTTCTTGGGGACCTGGGAATGTATGACTTACTTCCTAGACTACTTACCCCCAAAGAAAATGCTCCCAAATTCTTAGCTGCTCAGTTTCTCTCAGACTTGGGCTCAGAGCCCTCCCTTCCCTGCCGCTGACCTTCTGCCTCTCTCCCTATGCAGATGGGACAGCAGGCACCCCCAGGCCTGGGCCCCATTCTGGAGGACCAAGCGAGGCCCTCACAGAATCTGGTGAGGACAGGGGCTAGTGGGGTCAGGGATGGGATGGGACAGCCCCAGAGGACTCCCATTGTTCCTGCCTGTTCTCAGAGGCCGGGGTCTGGGGGCCCTGCCCTTTTCCCTCACTTCCACCTCTCTTCCCACCAGCTCCAGCTCCGCCCACCACAGCCCCAGCCTCAGGGCACTGTGGGGGCCTCTGGGGCCACAGGGCAGCCCCAGCCCCAAGGTACCACCCAGCCCCCCCCAGGGGCCCCCCAAGGCCCTCCTGGAGCAGCTCCTGGCCCACCCCCTCCTGGACCCATCCTTCGGCCCCAGAACCCCGGGGCCAACCCTCAGCTTCGGAGCCTCCTCCTCAACCCGCCACCGGTGAGACTCAGTGGGGGGACAGCTAGGAGCTATGGGGATCCTTGCCCCAGTGACTCTGGTCTTTTGACTTGGGAGGAGGGAGGTTGGCTTTGGCAAAGGTATGAATGAAGGCCAGAGAGGGCTCTCAGTGGACTGCCTCATCTCTGTCTCCCTGGGCCTTCTGCTAAGAGTCCTCTCAAGAGCTGAGTGTGGTGGTACACGCCTGTAATCCCAGTAGTTGGGAGGCTGAAACAGGAGGATCAAAGGTATGAGGATAACCTCAGCAAGTAGTGAGAGATCCTCATCAACCTAAGGAGACTCTCTTTCAAAGAATAGGGCTAGGGGTATAGCTCGGACATAGAATGCCTCTGGATTCAATTCCTAGTGCCACAACCTAAAAAAAAAAAAGGTCTTCTGAAGGAAGCCCTTCTGTACTACAGGCCCCTTGGGGCAGCCTCTAGCAGAGCAAGACAGTGGGAAGAGGTGGTTCTCCATTGGGGCCCTCTGAGCTACTTTGTGTTCCCTTAGCCCCAGACCGGGGTGCCCCCGCCCCAGGCCTCCCTTCACCACCTCCAGCCACCAGGGGCACCCACACTGCTGCCCCCACCGCACCAGAGCCTGGGGCAGCCCCAGTTGGGGCCACCACTCCTACACCCGCCGCCCACCCAGTCCTGGCCTGCACAGCTGCCCCCAAGGGCTCCCCTGCCAGGTAAGAGGGTTCCAGGGAGGGTAGGGTCTGAATGAGTGTTCGAGCAGCTATAGCGTGAGAGTGCCGGGACCAAGGGGGTCTCCCCATGGCCTTTGGGGGGGGCTCTGAGGGCCACCAGGAAGTACACCCCATGGGACCAAGGCCCTAGTGGGGTAAGAACTCTCTGCGTGATCCTTTCCCATGTACCCCAGGCGGGTGCTGGAAAACATGGTCTTGCAGCCAGGAAAGTAGTTTGGGGAAGGGGCTCCCAGAGGCTCATGGGAAACAGTATATTTGTAACCAGATGCGGTCAGAAGGTACCTCTGACAGGTCCCCTAGGGCTTCCTAGAAACCTAAGCGCATTGGACTTCAAGAGGAGGAGGGAGGAAGCAGGCCCAGGGCCCTCCATGGCCCCAGGGACTACTGGGAGATGCAGTCCCTTCCCCACTGCCCCCCAGGTCAGATGCTGCTGAGCGGGGGTCCCCGGGGCCCGGTTCCCCAGCCGGGCCTGCAGCCCAGCGTCATGGAGGACGACATCCTCATGGATCTCATCTGAACCCCCAACACCCAATAAAGTTCCTTTTAACACATGCCCCGGCTCCCGTCACTGACGTCCCCCAGGACTGGGCAGGAAGAGACCTGGGGAGACATCTCTGTCCTTGTTCTCGCTTCAGCAGACTTCCCTGAGGCCAGGCTGGGTGATGTCAGGCCTTGGTGGTGAGTCCCGGGCAGTGTGGTGCAGCTGGGTTTTGTGGAAGACGAGGAGGCAGAATCGTCTGACCCAGTTGGGGCTCTGCAGAGTCTGGGAAGAGAAGCAGCAGTTAGTGGGCCTGGGAGGGACACAGGGATGAGAAGAGCAGAGAGAGACACCACAGAAGAAGAAAGCACAGCCAGAGCCAGGCAGTGGATGCTTCTCAAGTATGAGCATGAGTGAGGGAGGTGCTAGAGAGCTGAGCAGGTGCCAGGTCACAGGGGGCCTCAGATCCCAAACTGTGCAGCTTGAGGTTTGTCTTGGCAACACAGGATCATGGGAAGTTATGAGCCTGGGATAGGTCTGGTGTCAGAAAGACCACTCTGGGCTGTGGGATATGTCAGGGCCAATTAGGCCAGGAGTGATGAGGCTGAGGACGTGGGAATGGGGTCGAGGTCAGCTCTGAGGGCCAACCTTGGATAGTGGTGGATGGTGAGTGCCCAGCAGTCCGAGGGATGGCCAGGTGCCAGGTTGACAGCTCAGGATGTGCCCTTACAGGACAGTATATGTTTGGTGGTTGACGGGATTGAACATGAAGAGGGGCAGGTCCTAGAGACAGACTTCCAGGCCTTGGACAGGGTGAATGGAGGGGCTGTCCCAGAGTGGAAGATTTGGTGAGGTGAAGTTCCTGAAGGATGTCTTCAGATGTTCGTGGGCAGCTGGATACAGACAGGTCTGGGGCGCAGGCAGTCTCACCCGGGGCAGAATGAGTTGTCTTCAGAATCTAGACAGTGGTTGCTCAGAATTTGGTCCACATCTGGACCACCACTACCCACATTTGGGACATGAGTTAACATGGCAGGTTCACAGGCCTGTCCTTGGAGAGAGGTTGCAGTCTGGTGGCCCATGGGCCACTCTACAGATGAGTTTTGTTTGGCCTTCCTGTGTTAGCATATGTGGCACTTTTTTCTTAAGAGTTAGTTGTAAAAATTGGGAAAATTCACACACACACACACACACACACACAACCTGCAGTCTTGGCTCTTGACAAGTTGGAAGATCTGGAACCCCTGGGCCTGCCCTTCTGCCTGGCAACAGTGGGCTGGAGCTGCCTCTTTCAACAGGGCGTGTGCTCTCCAGTTCGCCACAGTCCCCACCACTCCCTCTTGCTCCCCCACCATGAATAAGAGGGACACTGCCTTTGTTCCTGGGCAGGCACTGTTGTTGTTCTGTGGTAGTGTTCAGAGAAAAGTGAAATCTTTCTTGTACCCATGTCTCTGTCAAAAGCGGCAAAACGAAAGAGAGAAGGAGAGAGCCGCGTGTTTCGAGAAAAATGGGAACGAGACTATTTCTTTGTGGAAGTGAAGAGCATGCCTACATGTTTAATATGCAAAAAAATCGTGTCTGTGTTGAAAGAGTACAACTTGAAACGCCACTATGAATCCATGCACAGTAAGAGCTTCAACCAGTACACAGAACAGACCCGAGATGCGATCCTTAATGAACTGAAAAAGGGACTCAAGTGTCAGTAGGGTTTGCTTTGGAAAGTGAAGACTAGAAGTGGACGGCTGCTGTGCAGTTCTGGAATTATGTGAAAAGAACTACCTGGGCATTAAAACCTACAATAGACCGTGAGTTCATAGAGGAGCAGAATGGTGTCCCGAACAGAAACACAACTGTCGAGACCACTGTCTGAGTGTAATAGGCATTCACGTTGCACAGTGAATTGAAGATAAACCAGAGCTTTACAAGTCCAGTTGCCTGAAAGAGTCAAATCAGTTGTGGCCTTTTTCTATCGCTGCTCATAAACTATTACCACCCAGTTAGCTTTATTTATTTGTGGTGTTGAGAATTTTGATGTGACCGAAGAAGTCTGTGATGAGTTGAGGCAGGCCCGAGGCTGAGAAATGACTGGCTTCTTGTGTATTGAGGAGTTGGAAAGTCCCATGTGTCCTGGTCAGAATCCTGAAGCACAACTACAGAGAGTTGTAGCAATCTAAACCTGTGTCACAGGGGCATGTGTCCAGACACCTCAGTCCTGAGTGGTGGCATTCTACAAGGATGTTGAAGTCAGGTCCTAGCCTCAATCACCAGGGATTGAATAGTTCTCAGAAACTTAAGTGGACCACGCCATGGACGGACGCCCTTGATGCTTCCGCTCCTGCACATTAGCCATGCACCAATTGGTGGCTTGACTCCATACATGGCACAGAAGCCCTGGAGTCTAGTCGTGGGAGAAATCCAAATTGTTGAAGTTCTTCAATGCAAAGGCCACACTTGGTTCTGCTGTCAGAGACTTCAGTCCAGGTTATAACCCTTCTGGACACTGAATACACCTCTGCAGGGACATTCTCAATTCACTCCTGGAATGTCCGGCCATAGTGGCCTAGTCCTGGCAAAAATGGGTAAGCTGTTGGAAGGAATAATCTGACTCCTTTTCCTCTGCTGCCATTGGTTTCTGGAGAGGTGGGCCAGACTTTATTCACCCAGACTGTGGGGTTGAAGACCAAATCTTCAGAGGCTCCTGAAATCTGTGCTTTGTGAAAATGAACACTGGTTTGCCTTTGTTGGTCAATGTCGATTGAGGGAATACAAAACACAAGTAGTAGTTACTGAGCTGTAGTGCTGCAGGCTGCTGGCTCCTGAATGCAGTTTTGGATTCGGCAAGTGTCCCCTAGTTGTCCTATCAGGGGGTACCTACACCTGTGAATAGCCAGCTTTTTTCCGTTAATGAACCTAAGTCAAACTACCACTTCCGGTTGAAGGATTCAAGACCGAATTCTCAGCTGCCTGTCCTACGGTGCCGTCCACGGCCCAACACTGACATCTTGATGTGGAAGGGAAGATGTCAGCCTTCCCGCCTCAACTCAAAGGAGCAAAAAGAATAACGAAAGAGAAAAGAATTTTAATTAAATACTTCTATTTTTGAATTTGTATTTTTTCAATTTTGAATTTAAAATATAAACTCCGATATCATCCATGTTTGTATTCTGTTCCATGCCTTCACCATAGTTCAGTAAAGATCCAACTTGATTATATTTCTGGCCATCGACTTTTCTTATACCTGACTAGTTCACTCATTTATGTGACCCGCCTGGCCCCTGTAGGCATGCGAGTTTGCTAACTCTGCCCTAGAACTGTTGGACCAAACTGGGGCTGGAGGGGCTGGGAATTCACATCTTCAACAAGCTTCCTAGGTGATTCTCATGCATATGAAAGATGGAGTAGGGGACACTGGTGGTAGTTGAAGGCATGAATGTGATTGAGATTTCCCAGGCAGCCTGTGTGGCAGGGATTTTGAAAACTCAGATGACTTCAGGGACCAGGCAGGTGATGAAATGTGTGAAGCAGACAGGTGTAAGACAATAGGGAATGATGGGGACTGTGGCAAACTTGGAGAGTGCTTGCCCTGCCAAATGGCCTTCAAATTAAAACCCAAAACACTGTGAGGACCAAACAAAATCTGTTTGTGGGTCTCATGAGGCTACCAGTCCGCCATTTTGTGATCTCTGGAAGAAGAAGACCCTCAGAACAAGGGCAGAACCCTGAGAACGACCCACGTGTGAGGGTGGGCAGGGAACCAGAAGACGGAAGGAGAACCAGACAATGTGGTGTCATGGAAGCCCAGAGGTTTTCCGAGGAGGGAGCGATCACTATGTCAAGCTGCTGAGGGGAAGACGAGGAGGGGCTGTGCTACTTCCACAGGGTGGAAATCTACAGGAAAACTGGGTTTGGATCCAAAACTGATTGGTCAAAAAGGAATGTTTCCAGTTGCCAGTTTGGCGGTGTCTAGACACTGAGGTCCTCTTGACCTTCACACACAGTTAGATGAACCATTTGTCACAGCCTGACTGTGCTACCTACATCCAGGCCAAACACCCAGAGAACAGATCCACATAAAGTGGAACACAGTGCAGGCAACAGTGAGGGCCCAGGAGCGTCCTGTTCCTCTGAGAACCAGCCCATACTCATGGAGCCACTCTTTGGGGGAATTTTTTTCTCTGAATACAAGGTACCATTAAAGTTGTGTTAAATGTAGAAAAAGAGTGCAAACCTTACGACAGCAGAGCTTCAGCCTCAGTTTCTGCACCCATTAGCTCTGAGCCCCACTTTCTCCATAGGTCCAATAGTGGCGACCTCCTAGGGATGCCATAGGAAATAAACCGGCCCAACACACAAGAGTGCTGGTGGCAGACATTGCTGTTGACCTTGGCCAGAACACACTCTTAAAAGTAAAACGTGAGCCGGGCGTGGTGGCGCACGCTTGTAATCCCAGCATTCGGGAGGCTGAGACCGGAGGATCCGAGTTCGCGGCCAGCCTCAGCTACCTAGTGAGGCACTCCACAACTTAGTGAGACCCTGTTTCAAAATAAAGAATAAAAAATAGGGCTGGGGGTATAGCTCGAAGGTAGAACACCCCTGAGTTCAATCCCCAGTACC
>PVLC010038718.1:0-14609 GCA_004027655.1 Graphiurus murinus | reverse complement strand
CGGTACTAGGGATTGAACTCAGGGGCATTCTACCTCCGAGCTACGCCCCCAGCCCTATTTTTTATTCTTTATTTTGAAACCGAGTCTCACTAAGTTGCGGAGTGCCTCACTAGGTAGCTGAGGCTGGCCGCGAACCCGGATCCTCCGGTCTCAGCCTCCCGAATGCTGGGATTACAAGCGTGCGCCACCACGCCCGGCTAATTTCTATATTTTATACATTGGGTTGATTGTTAAATTTTCCCCTCCTTTAAAAGAGTAGAGATGAATTTGCCCATATATATACATATAATATATATATGCATATAATATATATACATATATGTATATTAATATATGTATATATACATATTATATATACATATATAAGTATATATAATAGAATAATCACAATATTTACAAAAAATGTGTCATGCTAGCATAAAATGTTTTTAATAAAACTATTATTTAATATAGTTTAATAAAATTCTTTTTCAAGATAAGAATCATTTATTTAAATATCCCTTCTAGAATTTCCTCAAAGTTTAAAATCATTTATTTATCATACAATTTTTATTCTCAACTTTTATTTTTCTCTTTACATATTTTATTTTATCATCTCTTCTACAGATCTGCAGTAATTACATTATTGAAGAAAATTATATTCAAGTCTTACATAAAAATATTTTTCTACTGTTTTCATTTATAACACCAATTATATAAATAATGTAAAATCTCAAAATAGAAGCTTATAATATTACAAAGTGGATTTTTCAAAAGTATTCAATGTCATTTTACATTGTCTAATAAATTTTCAAGCTTCTAATGCTACTGTAAGCATAGAATTAGATTTCTTTGCCTCAATATTAAGCTTCTGTTAAAAAGATATTAACAGACAAAAAACTTCAATATATCCTTTTTAGTAACCAAGAATATTAACATTCAGATGGTGAAATTCTGCATAAAAGGGAAAGACTTGTTAAAAGATTTAAAATGCTAAAAGAAAGCCTTCATTTACTATAAATGCATACTAAGAGTCTTTCTGTACCACATTTTAGAAATTTAAAGTTCAAGAACCATTGTAAATGAAAATAAAAATAATCACTGTATAAAAGTCATTTCAGTTTAGTCCCTCAAAATTAATTTAAAATAATTTCACATTTGACCTACAGACCCTTCTGGCCTATATCTACACACTACAAGTTCCCTTAAGACATGTAATAAATTGGCTTGTTTTAATATTAACAACTATATAAATTTTTATAAATTTTTTATAACTATAACAATAGGGCTTATGTATTTTTTTACACCTCTCACATATAATTTTCTACTCATGAATACTGCTTTTAAGTCAATACTAAGTCATTGCTTACTTTTGGATTAATATATAACAATTGATTTCTAATGGTACATGTACCTATACACTGGCTATAAAATAATGTGCTTTCCCTCACCCTTTCATATGAACTAAGAGTAATTATCTCCAAAATTCATATTTTGAAGCTCTAAACACTAGCATAACCATACAGCATTTAGAGTAAAAAAGTAACTAAGGTTAAATGAGGTGATAAGCATTGGACTCTGATCCAATAGGACTAGCATCATCATAAGGAGACACATCAGAAAGCTTGTTCACTGTGTTTCTCTCTGCATGCACAAAGAAGTCAGGGGAGCAGACAGGAGAATGGTTGCTGCCTGTAAGCCAAGAGAAACAGGTTAAGAATAAAGCTGTCCATGATGGGACCTCAATGTAGAATGTACAGCCTTTATATCCATGGGAAGTAAACGATGATTTATTTAAACCATCCCATCTTTAGTATTTTTTTTATAGCAGACTAAGAGGACTAACACACTCTTGAACTATCATTATATCCCAACATACTGCCATATTTCATCTATTAGGAGAATAATAACCAATAGAAAAATAAATATACTCATAGTTTCATAATACATTTATTTATTGATTGATGGACACCAAGGCTAGTTCCATTTGGCTATTGTGAATTGTGCTGCTATTAACATGAATATGCATGTATTGCTACAATATTCTGATTTCAATTTCTTTGGAAAGATTCAGGAATGGCATTCCTAGTGGTACAGATTCACATGGTGGTTCCATTTCCAGTCTTCTGAGAAACTTCCACACTGATCTTCACAGCAGCTGCACTAATTTGCAATCCCACCAACAGTATATAAAAGTTTTTACTTTTCCCAACATTTATTATACTTTGTATTCTTGATGATTGTCATTCTAACTGAAGTTAATGGAATCTCAATTTAGTTTTGATTTGCATCATCCTGATTGCTGATGATGTTGAACAGTTTTTCATACATTTATTGGCCATTTGTCCTTTCTTTTTCTCTTTCTTCCTTTTCTTTCTTTTTCTTCTTCTCTTTTTTGATGGTACTGGGAATTGAACCCAGGGTATTATCTCTGAGTTATATCCTCAGACCTAATTTTTACTTTTGAAACAGGGTCTCAATAAGTTGCTAAGGGCCTCACTAAATTGCTGAGGTTGGTTGTTAACCTGCAATCCTCCTGTCTCAGCCTCCCAAGTACTGGGATTACAGGTGTATGCCACCATACTTGGCTCTTCTTTTGTGAAGTGTCTATTCAGTTGTATGTTTTCTCTCATGTGTGGAAGCTAGAGAGAAACTGAGAAACAAAAGAAAAGAGGAGAAACTCCAGAGGAGCAATGGAGGTGGTTTAAGGGAGAGTGGTTGGGGAAAGAAGACTTGATGAACAAAATAGTTCCAATAATTCTGTGTATGTATGTGGAAGTATCAATGCCAGTCTCCATAACATGTCCAGGGAAGGGGGAAAAGGGAGGTAATTCAGAGGGAAGCACATGAGTGCTGTGTGCATGTATATTCCTATCATTCTGAACCTCATTATGATGTATGACTACAATTCACCAAAAAAAAAAGTATATTAAAGAGAAACATTCACAAAATATGTGGTTGTTGGGTTGCCCAGACCTTGACATGACCGCTAATATAACTGATTGACAGAATACTTTTGCTACTTTTAAACTGAAACATTCTCAGTGGAACAGTTCCAAGCAGGGATCTTACTATTTCATCCTTCTTAATTTGAATATCTAGCTGCTGATAAATTTCCAGTTACACTTAATCTTCTTCATCTCTTAGGTCTCTCCTTTTTTACTCTTTTATTCATTTATTGGAAGACTCTAGGAGAGCTGTTGTTTGAAAGATTGCAACTTGGGTTAGAACTACATGAAATCCAACTCAATTTCTGAGATTTGCTGAATTTTAAAAAGTAAATATTTAACTTGAATAAATTTATCATGAATCACTAGAAGAGGATATGCTATGGGGTGATCTTAAATTATTCTAAGAACATTTTGCTTTGCTTCTCCTTGTCTTGTAAAAATCACCATTTTGTGGAACTTAATTTTGGAATTAGAAGAACCATCACCTTGGCATTCATGATTGTCATATCTCATTTTAACTCCAGATATAATTTCTAAATAGATAATTAAATTCCACTTTATGGCATATAAATTACAACCTTACATCAGGTTTATCATTAACAAATTTCTTAATGAAAATCTTTGGAATACTCATTCTTTATTTAAAATGATCTATTGTGCCAGGCATAGGGGTATATACCTGTAATTTCAGGACTTGGGAGGCTGAGACAGGAAGATTGCAGGTTTGAGATCAACCTCATCAAGTAGTGAGACTCTCATCTAGGGGGACTCTGTTTCAAAATAAAAGTAAAAGTATGGATGAATGTAGCTCAGAGGTAGAATGCCTCTGGGTTCAATCCCTAATACCATACACATGCTCTCTCGTGCACGTGCGCGCACACACACACACACATACACACACACACACACACACACAGATGGTCTGCTGTACCTAATTCTTATAAATTAATAGGTTATAAATTCGAGTATTTTTATAAAGATCATTAAAGAAATGACCTTTAGTCACTTTCTTTCCTTGAAATAATAGTAATATACATAGAACAACCAACAACAGAAATGACATAGGTAGCAGTTCACAAGTGTTTTCAAATGCATTATCCTATTCTGTAAGCTATATTTACCAATTAAAGAATTAAAAGTTAGAGAGAAAAGAAATACCTACGTTTTCACAACTTGCATATTAAAAAAGCAAGAATTTAGGTCTTTGGGGTTCAAGCTAAGAATCTTTTTACTAAATACACAACTCAATAAAATTCTATTCACAATTGCTACTCATCTAGGGTCAAAAGAATCAATGACATTCTTTTCATGATCCCTTCCAGATTTGGCTTCTATCCCTTAAAAGCAAGCAAGCAAGCAAACAAACAAACAAACAAAAAATGAATGCCTTTTAATTTGTTCAATATTTATTCAGCATCTATTATGTGCCAGAAAATATGCTAGATACTGAAGTTTCAGATACAAGTTTAATATGACATCTTTTCTAAATAAGCCAACAAGTTAGAAATACATAAAATTAGAATGCTAAGTACAAAGAACATACAAAGTATAGAAGTTAAATAGAGAGTGAATGCTTCTCTTAATAAAAACAGTAGTGACTAGGAAAGGATTTGTTGAGAGTTTACAGTATGATGGTACTCTAAAGGCAAGGGGAGTTTATCTGAAATTCAAAAATAGAAGAAACTGTAAAGAGAGTGAGGTAGGACAGGGCAAGAGGTTTTCAAAAACTGATACATAGTTGGTTATATTGCTCAAGTGACAAGTGAATTGGGAATGAAAATAGGAAGAAATAATACTGAATAGACAAGGATATAGCCTTAAGTTTGAGCTGCAAATTTTTATACTCATTCTGTTATTGATAAAAATGTTACCTTGGCAAAGTATTTAATTTCTCTGAGTCTCAAACTTTTCTACAAATTGAATCAACAATTCCTTACTATTACATATCATATGTCTAATGAGGACAGCATGGAATATGACAATAAATTAGTGCTAAAAACATTATTTATTGGTATACTAGAATTTGAGAAGGGAAAAGCTAGATCTTAAAACTTGTAATTTTGCAATGGATTACAGATCTCATCATGAATTACTCTCAAATGATTTCAACTTCTAAGTAAATTGTAGAGTAAATACATGCTACAACATCTAAACTCAGTTTTATGTTGTCTGAAAATGCCTGCTTCCAACATATGATCAAAGATCTATTTTCTAAGTGTGTCAGACTTATTTTGTATCATTTTTCTTGCATGAGGTTTTATTTCTATTACACAATTTTAGCTGAACTAGTTGAGTGTTTTTCCACTCAATCTACTGCACACGTTTTATAAATAATTGTGATGGTATCATATTTTCTTATATTTGGAGAAGAAATCTAAACTATAATTTAATGTTAAATTTCACAAGTGAATATGTGGCTTTTGTAACAAAGCCATTATCTCATTGTTTAGCATTTACCTCAAAGGAAAAATAAAGGCCTCATAACTAAAATGTATTGTATCCAAAGTGTTTTAAAGTGCACTAAAAGTGACAATATATATACTTTAATTTTATGAATTTATACATCATAACAAATACAAATCCCATATTTTCTCTATGACTGGTTTATAAACGATATACATATTTTATTAAAATAGTTTTCCAGTGATAGTTTAGGATAGCAGTGATAATTCACTACAAGTTTCTTTGGCACTAGCTATAAGTAGTATGTAAACAATTATTCTATTTAGCTTAGAGAAGCCCTCATTTTATCCTAATTGTGGGAAGAGATCACAAATTTTAGTCTGCCCATTTGCTTTCCCAAAGCTACTTTGACACTATAGACAGATTTTTTAAAAGTAAACAAATTCAGTATTGAGTTCACAATAAATATATACATGAGGATATATATTTAAAAATTTATATTATAGTTAAATATATTGTCTATATTTAATCTCATAAAAATACAGTCACCTTCAGAGGCTTGGGCTATTTCCAATACAGTTTTCTCTGAGAAAGTTAAAGGAATCTAAAATTGACTTTTAATCCTAAAAAAAAAAAAATTTAATTATCCATCTATTATTTGTCTTTACAAAAGACTCCTTGGCATTTATCTGTTTGCCGGGATTTCGTTTTTTTTCTACAGTCAGATTTAGAGGTTTCTGCTTCTTTGAAGGTAGCCAAATCAGTACTCTAAGTGTACTCCAAATATTTTTCATTCCAACTCTAACCTAGCTACCTATTTTTATGACCACATCTGAATCTTTTTGTGACCAGGACTCATAAATGCATCTTATATGAGTTTTTCTTTAAGGATAACTATACATTTATTTTTAAATTTTTTTATGAATCATTTTCAAGATAAATTTCCAAAGAGTGATCACGCTATGCCATATGAAAATAATTTAGATACCTCTCTGTTTCCAATTTTAATCTATAATTGTGATGTCAAGATTATATTTCTGATAATTCCTATATCCTTTTGAGTTATCTTCTCATTTAAAATCTGAGGTCATTGTATCATATCTAAAGCAAGAAGATCACAGAAAAAAAAAAAAAAGCTCCTCCATTTGTTCTTTTTAATACTGAGGATGGAACCTAGGAACATTCTATCCCTGAGTTACACCTCAAGTCCTTTTTATTTATTTTTTTAATTTTGAAACGGTCTCACTAGGTTGCTGATAATCTCACTAAATTACTGAGACTGTTCTCGAACATGTAATCCTTCTATCTCATCCTCCCAAGTATTGAGATTATAGGTATGCACCACCATGCCTGGTTCATTGCATCCTATCTTAATTCTGAACTTTCTGAAATATCCATTCTCCAATACATCGTCAGCAAAGTAACATTCTGTGATATAACTAATTGTTTTCTGTTAATTCATGGCATTTGTTTCTTCATTCACTTAAAAACTATTTGTCGAATGCTTATTGTGGGCCAGAAACTGAACAAAGTTATGGGTCTCAGTTACTAATATCAAGGAGATAAATTGTAAATGCCAGTATAATTTGATAAATACCAGGCTATTAGTTTGCTTGAGTAACTCAAAGGAGAATAAAACAGGTAAGATCAAGTGATGTATAACCTGACCATGGGCAGGAGCAAGCCTGTTAGGGTAGTTTGTCCTGTGAGGGTACAAATTTAACTAGCAGAAAGACACTTGACTGGGCAAGGTACAGCTACTAGCTACTAGGTTTTTTTTTTTGTTTGTCTGTCTGGTTTTGTTTCTGTCACATCACTTTAATAGTAAATAAAATAGTTATTTGGCATTTTTGAGTAGTCTCTGATTCTGAAGGTATAAAGTGTTATATTTAAATACAGGTGAAGTGTTATATTTAAATGCATAGCAGTTTATTGAAAGTTGAAGAAAAATAAGAGATGTTGATTAGATTGACTAAGTTGATTGAATTTTAGTATAAGCTTTCATATTTTCAAGATATTAGGTTTCTAAGGAATCTTCAGTTTTAATAGGCATTTAATTGGAGTTAGTTCCATATTACAATTACAATTATTAAATACTACATACCCTGGCACTGCTTCCTTCAGTTAATTTTCTGAAAATAAGAATAAAAATTCAAGAAATGGTGGTTGTTAAATTTAGCATAATAAATGAATAGTTATTATGCTAATTTAATGTAGTAAGGATGCTTACTTTTCTTAGCTGTTACTGTAGTGAAACTCAATCCTTTGTTTCTAATGGAGAAACCTTTAGGTATTTGGCATTTAATGTACTAAAATAGCTGCAACATAATAGACGATGTTAGTTTCAATAATTCACCTTTCTGATAACACTTAGCAGAATGGAAATTGAAATGGTATACTGATTAGTATATAATACTAAACATCTACAACTTACAAATCTTCAGTCAAATGCCTTCTAGGTATATACCTAAGCAAGATTATGTTATTACATTTTATTTTTTATAACTTTGTATAAGAAAACCAAATTTAGTGCTATAGAATATGTGTAGTCCCCTTATGTCTTGAAATATAATTAATAAGGTGGAGACTGGGCAAACTGATACTGAGAATAGATTAATTCACTCACATAGATAGTATTTGGGTACTATAAAGTGTGATGCAATTGATAGTTGCTCATGATGCAGACATAATCCCGGCACTTACAATTGTATACTCTAGTTAAAGTACAAAAACAAGCCAAAATAAATACAAGAATAAGTCAGGCGTGGTGGCACACACTTGTAATCCCAGCATTTGGGAGGCTGAAACAGGAGGATCCGGGTTCACAGCCAGCCTCAGCCACCTAGTGAGGCACTCCGCAACTTAGTGAGACCCTGTTTCAAAATAAAGAATAAAAAATAGGGCTGGGGGTATAGCTCAGAGGTAGAATGCCTGAGTTCAATCCCCAGTACCACAAAAAATAAAATAAAATACAAGAATAATTGCAAAATATAAAGGGAATTGAGGGGGCATGTGATAGAAAATAATAGGGTCTCCAAGTTGGATATAACTAGTTAATGGTAACAATTTTTTTAGTAATCATAGATTAGATTACTAATCATAGATTTTATTACTCATAACATTTTGAGTTGTCATAGATTAAGACAAAATTTAAAAATGATCAAACAAATAATGTCATTAACATTGCCAGATCTTAATTTGTTCACTACTACTCTGGTTCATCCAGCTTCAATGTCTGCCTTAATGGAAGGTGCCTGGCTTAGCTGTTGCCTTTTTTCAATTATCTGTTTATAATTTACAATCATCAAGCCCATATTTTATATGATCTAATCCAATTAAGCCATGCATTAGACAACAAGATGTATTTTTATCATATTTCATTGTGAGCTTTTTTCCAATCTCAGTTGATTTGTTTTGGTACAGATGTTTTGAGGAGTTCAACAATGGTTCATAGGAGATTTAGTCTTCACTCTTCCCTCTCGTTAACTCTTACCAAATATTGCTTATGCCTTCTAAGTTTCAATTCTAGAAGTAAACTAATCTCCATGTTTCCTCTATTACTTAATACTCTAATTGTAACTGCATCAAATAATTATTTGCAGCCAGCCATGGTGCACACACCTGTAATCCTAGTGCTTGGGAAAGTGAGACAGGAGGATAGCATGTTCAAAACCAGCCTCAACAACTTAATGAGAACTGATTTCAAAACAAAAACTAAAAGTGGCTGGATGTATCTTGGAGGTGAAATGCCCTAGAATTCAATTCATAGTACGCATACACACATGTACACATATACACACAATACCAATGTGTACTATCTTATAATTTAGCGACTACTTGTAAATATATTAATTTATCTGAATCATGAGCCTAAATACAACCTTGATATATTCAAATAAGTGTCATGAACCTTTTTTAGATATCACAGTGATAATATTAACAATTTCAAGACATGAGACAAAGACTTTAATCCAGATTTTATAACTAACACAGTATCTATTCTACCATATTGCATCAGGATTATACAAAGCGTTGTTGTAGAAAACACGTATACATAGTGCAAAAGCTATATGAATGGGTCTATAGATGTACTCTTATGTTTAAATTATTTCATTTAGACAAGCAAGTAATTAACCATTAATTCAGAAATCAAATTTAATATTTAGTATATCTTTCTCTAAACAATATTGTAGAAAGTATTATGGAAATCAAATTGATAAATTTAATCAAAATACAGTTAGAAATATGAGTCATAATATATCCAAATACAAGGAAACTAAGCTCATTAAAGATTATCAAAAGATAGAAATCAACCAGGCATGGTGGCACATGCCTGCAATCCCAGTACTTGTTAGGCTAAAATAGGAGGATATTAGGTTCAAAGCTGGCTTCCATAATTTAGTAAGACTCTCAGCAACTTAGGGAGACCATATTTCTATATAAAAATTATAATAGGGTTGGTGTGTAGCTTGGAGGTAGAATGCCCCTGGGTTCAATCTCCAGTACCGAGTGCGCGCGTGCATGCACACACACACACACACACACACACACACACACACACACAGAAATCCCAATATTTTCTGTAAAAGCCTCACAGGTAGAGTATGGACTCATTGATACCAAATGGCCTTTTAACACCAACATATATGTATATACATGAATTTTATTTTAATCTTAATTTTTAATTTTAAAAGAGATTAAAAAGCAAAAGCAGCTTGGGGGATATTTCACTTACCTGTGTTTCAAACACTAAATAAATAAATAATTGAATATGACTGAATATAGCTGACCTATCCCACAGAAAGTCATGAATAAATATGTGAAAATATAGCCAAAGTCATATTTTACAACTTTTGTGTATCAGAGTTTGACTCCCCAGTTATTTTTATATTCTTAATTATGTAGTACATTGCATGTAGTAGGCACACAAGATATTCTGATGAGTTAATGGATAGAGAATTGGTCTCTGCATGATCTGAGATTTAATATTGTATTACTTATATTACTGCTTTTTGTGTGTTTTAATACTGGTTTCAGAAGAAATAATTATGTAAGTTTGAAAGTCATCCACCTTTTTAAAGATCATATGTAGATATGCAGTTTGCTTGCTAATAATAGTCTTCTCTATTCTGAGAGTGAAATTTGAGGATTCTACAGGATATATAAAGTTGTACACTCTGTACTTTGCTAGCAGGAAAGTGAAAGTAAATAGAAAAAGAGAAAAATAAAAAAGAAGTAAACTAATAATAGAATTAGGAGACGGCATTCAGAAACAGAGTTGTTATCTGGCACAGAATGTCAAGAACAGACCTCTTGCTTAGAGACCACCCACACAGGAAGAATATATGACAGGAAAATATGACAACAATCTTAATTGCATTATGGTAGTAGGTTTGCTTGCTGCAATTTTCAGATTGGCAAACTGATATCATTATTATGCAGTTATTTAGAATAGAGGAATAAAATTATAGTCAACCTTGTCATCTCATGAATCAAAGGGTCTTGCATTAGCTTGATATGAATAATCACTATCTTTTCATTGTTTGAATTATATAAGTACATATTCATGAATATTGATTGATTTAATAGGGATACAATTAATTCTGGAAATATTTACAAAACTGCATTAATTTTGAAGAAAAGTTCTGATTGTTTTAGGCAAATAATGTTTGTACTTTAAGATAAATTTAATATAATATGATCTAACTATACCATTCCTTGTTATCTTTCCAAAAATATAAAAGTGATACAGGCATAGCCATGTTTATAACAGCAAAATTCACAATAGTCAAATTATGGAACCAACCTAGGTTTCTACCAACAGATGAATAAAGAAACTTTGGTATATACACACAATAGACTTTTACTCGGCCATAAAGAAGATCAAAATTATATAACTTGCAGGAAAATGGATGGAACTAAGAATATTGTGCTAAATGCAATCAACCAGTCTCAGAAAGTCAAGAGTCACATATTTTCTCTCATATATGAAAGCTAAAGAGAAAATAGTAAACAAAAGGGACTTCAGATAAATGAAGAGACAGACCTACAGAATAGTGGATGGGGGTTAGGGAAAGGAGGTGGAGAGGGAAAAAGTTGGATTGATGAAGAAAACATTTCAAATAATGCTATTTCCATATATGAAGGTATCACTACCAATTTCACTAACACGTATGTAGAGGGAGGGGGAGCAGTGTGGGATCCAGAGCAAAGCACACCAAATGATGTGGGTGCATATGTCTGTGTCACTTTGAACCTCAGGATGACATATGGCTACAGTGCATCATTAAAAGTATAAAAAAAGATAGTCTTCCTCTCCCTAATGTATTTAAGCTATGACAATGAAAAATTATTGTCTCTGAGCCAGTTATGATCATACACCTATATTATTTGAATTATTCTAAACTCATACTTCTAAAATAAAAACAAAAGCTACCTAGAAACCCAGCTACACCACTCCTCATTGTGTATATACTAAAGTGTGTCAGGGTCCTGAACTTCATAACTTCATTAAATTACACTTACTAGACGTAAGGGACTAAAAGTAACTGCCGATCAGGTTGTGTGATGGATTTTACAAAAATTACTTCATGTCACTCATTGGAAAATATAAATAAAAGTATGTCTTTCAACTATTAAAGCTCAGTAGAGGAAATAGACTGAAATTAACGGCAATTAGAAAAATAAACAAGGAAAATGAAAGTGGACGGATGGATGTATTCAGTCTAAATAAATAAGATAGAAATAAGATAAAAAATAATTTAAGAAGTAAAAATATCAAGCCTGATAGAAATAGTAATTCTAAGGATATAAACAATCCACATAAATCAGAATGGATTTTTTTTTTTTTGCGGTACTGGGGATTGAACTCAGGGGCATTCTACCTCCGAGCTATACCCCCAGCCCTATTTTTTATTCTTTATTTTGAAACTGAGTCTCACTAAGTTGCGGAGTGCCTCACTAGGTAGCTGAGGCTGGCCGCGAACGCGGATCCTCCGGTCTCAGCCTCCCGAATGCTGGGATTACAAGCGTGCGCCACCACACCCGGCTTCAGAATGGATTTTGCTTTCACAAAAGAGCATAAAAACGTATGAGTCTTTCTATAATAAATATACCCCAAATAAAAATGGAGGCATGAAAACAATTTAACAGATAAATGTTAACAAATATAATTATGGCAACATTATCACACAATGTAAAATGTAGTGGCAGCATCATTAAATTAGGATGTTGCAGCCATGAGATATGCCAAGATTGATTTAGGCTTTGAAATCTATCACTCCATTTATGTAGAGACTATGTCTTACAGGAGTGAATCAATCCTTTGTCAGCTAACTTGTACAGGAAGTAAAAGGCTGTGCAGAGACTTCCCTCTACTGCACGTAAGTCTGGGATGATATCACTCAATATTCTCCCTCTATCCTTCACTCAAAATTAGAATTGAATCATTGTCTCACAAGACTGCTTCAGTTCCCTCTTTCCTATAACAGCCATTTCCCCTAATATAATCCTTGCATGTTTCATCTTGCCTTAATATCTGCTTCTTGGAAGAAATAGACTATAAAGGAGAACACATAAAAAAGGAATATTTCATATTCACACAAGTACAACCCACCAAGCATATGAGAACTATGAAATTGGGTGTACCTGCGCAAACAGACACAATATATATAAAGAAAAGTCTAACACCAGTATGAGGAGAAATATAAAAATATATAACCACCTTTGGAAAATTTAATCCAACTTTTTAAAAACAACATGCCAAAACAGAATACAAATGTGTCAAAAGGTGATTAGAATAGCATCAATAGACATATACATCCATCTATTCCTCCAATGAGAGAATATATCATAACTATAATTTTTTATACTTGGTATAATTTTAAAAATATAATCACATATATCACTAAAAAGCATTCCCTCAAAACTATAGAGAAAGAAAAAGGAAGAGGAATGAGCTCTTAACCACTGACCCCAATAAATATTAAAACTCATAATGGCTCAAAACAAACAAAAAAAATCAGTATTTCCATTTTAAGTAGCTTCTTCTTAATAATTCTAATGATTAAAAATAAAAAGTGTTATAAATTACTAACATAATAATATATATAAAAGTAAACGTATAAATATAAGATCTGCAATTTTAGGTTAACTTATAAAAGTGAAAAATTTATATTAATGAATTTAATACTTAACATAAATACTTAGGGTAATTATTGAATAAGCCTTTAAAACTTAGGACAGAAATTTAAAAAAAAAACTTTTTTCTATTGCATTGGTATTGTAGTATTGAATCATATTTTTAATGACCTTTTTTAAATATTGACAGACATTTAGTTTGATCCAGTTTTAGACTATCATGAATAATGCTACATGAAGTTGCAGCTGTCTTTCCTTTGGTATTTTGGCGGAAACAGGTACTGCTCTTTGGTATATACCAAAGAGTGGAATTTCCACAATCTAACACAATCATATATTAACTTCCATAGATACTGCCCTAAGAGTTTAAGGATGTATTTATACTTATTCATAGTTCCATATACAAACTTGTTCACTTTGCTGTCAATTTTTCATTTGAGACACTATGATATAGAGTAGAAGCACATTCTAATTTTAATATGATGTTTCTCTGTTCTCTTCAATAATGTGAAGTTTTTCACATTAGCCATTCAGTTATTTTCTTTCTTTTTTTTTTTTTTTTGCGGGACTGGGGATTGAACTCAGGGGCATTCTACCTCCGAGCTACACCCCCAGCCCTATTTTTTATTCTATAGTTTGAAACCGGGTCTCGCGGAGTGCCTCACTAGCAGCTGAGGCTGGTCTTGAACCCGGATTCTCCGGTCTCAGCCTCCCGAATGCTGGGATTACAAGAGTGCGCCACCACGCCCGGCTGGTTATTTTCTACAAAGCAATTTTCCATATATCTTTCCATTTGTTAAAAAATGAGTTGTAAGCCGGGCGTGGTGGCTCACGCTTGTAATCCCAGCATTTAAGGAGTCTGAGACCAGAGGATCTGGGTTCGTGGCCAGCCTCAGCTATCTAGTGAGGCACTCCGCAACTTAGTGAGACCTGGTTTCAAAATAAAGAATAAAAAATAGAGCTGAGGGTATAGCTCGGAGGTAGAATGCCCCTGAGTTCAATCCCCAGTACCACACACACACACACACACACACACACACACACACACACACACACAAATGAGTTGTGATGTTAATGATGAAAATCTTAACATATTTGGGACATGAGTCTTTTGTCAGATAGAGTACAGCAAAAATC